>SNVD02008663.1:0-10877 GCA_013180625.2 Boswellia sacra
TTTTTCAAAATTTGTAAAAAGAGTCCAAAATCAAAAAGGATATTCTATTGTGTCCATTAGGAGTGATCATGGTGGTGAAGTAGACAATGTTGTATTTGAAAATCGTTGTGATGAAAATGGTTTTGAGCATAATTTTTCCTCACCTAGAACTCCACAACAAAATGGTGTTGTTGAGAGGAAAAATAGAACTATCCAAGAAATGGCTAGGATCATGTTACTTGAAAATAATTTGCCAAAATATTTTTGGGCCGAAGCCGTTAATACCGCATGTTTTATAATCAATAGAGTTCATATTAGAGCTTTAATATAGAAAACTCCTTATGAACTTTGGAAAGGAAGAAAACCCAACATTGGATTTTTTAAAGTTTTTGGATGTAAATGTTTTGTTTTAAACACCAAGGATAGCCTTGGAAAATTTGATGCAAAAGTCGATGTTGGAATTTTTGTTGGCTACTCCAACCATAGTAAAGCATATAGAGTTTTTAACAAAAAGACTCCTGCTATTGAAGAATTTATGCATGTTGAATTTGATGCAACTGAATGTTTATTTCTTCAAAATAATCTTCGATGGGTTTGATGTGTCTGGTTGATGTAGAATTCAAATCAAGGAATCAGGCTTGATAAAAAGAAGCCAAGATGGAATTACAATCTTCACACAGAAAAGCTTGAGGAAGTAAATGATTCTTTCCAAGAATTACCAAAGGAATGGAGGTATTCAAAAGCTCACCCTAAAGATCTCATTATTGGTGAACCATCACAAGGTATGAAAACTAGATCTTCGTTTAAGAACTTTTGTAATTATTTTGCTTTTGTCTCTCAATTTGAACCAAAATCTTTTAAAGAAGCCGAAAATAACGAAAGTTGGATTTTGGCTATGCAAGAAGAATTGAACCAATTTGAAAGAAATCAAGTTGGGAATTAGTCCCTAGACCCAAAAATCATTCTATTATAGGCACTAAATGGATTTTTAGAAATAAAGTAGATGAAAATGGCACCATCATTAGAAACAAAGCTAGACTTGTTGCTCAAGGATACAACAAGAAGAAGGTATTGATTATGAGGAAACATTTGCATCGGTTGCTAGATTAGAATCCATTAGAATGTTATGTGCATTTGCATTGTATAAAAATGGTTACATTATATCAAATGATGTCAAAAGTGCATTTTTAAATGGTAATTATGGAGGAAGTATATGTAGAGCAAACTTTGTTTTCACAAAATCATGATTTTCCAAACCATGTTTTCAAACTCCAAAAGGCACTTTATGGCTTGAAACAAGCACCAAGAGCATGGTATGATAGATTGAGCAAATTTCTCATTGATAATGGTTTCGAAATGGAAAAAAGTTGATACTACTCTTTTTGTTAAAACAAAAAATGATGATTTATTAATTGTTCAAATCTATGTTGATGATATTATATTGGGTGCTACTAATATTTCTATGTGTGAAGAATTTTCCAAGTGTATGCAACAAGAATTTGAAATGAGCTTAATGGGAGAATTAAATTTCTTCTTTGGACTTCAAATCAAGCAATCAATAGATGGGATATTCATTAATCAAGCTAAATACACAAGAGATCTTCTCAAGAATTTTGGCATGGATAATTCAAGGACATATAACACACCTATAGGTACATTAACCAAGCTTGACAAAGATGAGAAATGAAAAGATATTGAGGTGACAAAATATCGAGGTATGATTGGCTCTCTTTTGTATTTAACTGCTAGTAGACCTGATATTATGTTTAGTGTGTGTATGTGTGCTAGATTTCAATCTTATCCAAAGGAATCTCACCTTAAGGTTGTCAAAAGGATATTTAGATATCTTCTTGGAACCATAAATCTAGGTCTTTGGTATTCTAAGTGTGATAATTTTGATCTGATTAGTTATTCCGATGCGGACTTTGCTGGAAGTCTTCTTGATAGAAAGAGCACTAGTGGCTCTTGCCATTTTCTAGGACATGCATTAGTCTCATGGTTTAGTAGAAAACAAAATTCTGTGCATTATCAACCGCGGAAGACGAGTATAGTATAATTGCAGTAGGAAGTTGTTGTGCACAAGCTCTTTGGATAAAACAAAATTTAAAAGATTATGGTGTGGTATTTGATCATATTCCCATCAAATGTGACAATACAAGTGCCATCAACATTTCAAAAAAATCCAATACAACACTCTAGGACTAAGCATATAGAGATTAGACATCATTTTATTAGAGATCATGTGCAAAAAGGTTATATTTCTTTAGAATTTGTTCCCACCGAGAAACAATTAGCCGATATATTTACTAAACCCCTTAGTCAAGATAGATTTAGCATAATTAGAAGAGAATTAGGCATGTTGGATATGTCTTAATTTTGCTTTAATATGATAGCATATGTTAAGTGGGAGAATATATTTAGGGGGAGTAGTTAATTTGATTACATTTTTTTGATGATAACAAAAGGGGGAGAAATAGTTGGATGCTATTCATAAACAAGTGCATTCTTCTTTTTGCTTATTGTTGATTTATTTTCATTCTTGATTTTAGATTATATTTTAAAGCAATCAATGGTTTGTCATCCAAAAAGGGGGGAGATTGTTAACCCTAAGACTACATGATAATTTTGATGATAACAATACACATTGATTAATTGAGATTTACTAACATGTTATTTATGTGCAAGACTAATATCATTAAAATAATTATAAAATGAAGAAGAGGCTTATTAAAATGAAGTGTTGAAGCTAAGGAGAAGACTACATGTTAAAGGCACCAAAGTTTAAGTACAAGGTTGGATTCAAGGAATGTGACACATGAGCAATGTTTAATCAATTGGTCATATATTTCTCTACAAATGCCCAAATTACATGATTCTTGAGCCTTTGGAAAGCTTACTCAATTTATAACATTCATATTTAAGGAAATTCAAAATTTTAAGTGTAAGATCGTTCAAATCATCATTGCAAGTTGAAAGACAAATGAAGCAGCTGACCATGAGCACTGAATACTCTTTTGGCCATATCCTCGAGCTAGAAAATCAAAATGACTTGATTATTGGGCATTAGAAAGATGGACTTCTTAATGGGTGGCACCATTCATATTGTTTTGTAAGAAATCTCAAATTTCAATGGAAGGGCCGACAAATTGACATGCAATTCGGTGGACTGACACAGAGAAGAAAAATCAACTCACATGAGCACCGAATGGTGTTTTGGCCATATCTTAAGATAGAGATATCCAAATTCTTTGAATCTTAATGTTTTGGAAAGATTATTCAAATATGAAGATTTTTATGTTTTGAAGAAATTCAAATTTCAAACGGAAGGCTGACAGAATTATCATTCAAGTCGGTGGACTGACACATGGAGGAAAAATCAAAAAAGGGTTTTCCACCCCCATTGTGGGAGGGGGGACCAAAGGAGTTTTGGCCATATCTTGAGCTACAGATATCCAAATGACTTGATTCTTGATGCGTTGGAAAGCGTATTCAAATGTGAAGATCTTTTATGTTTTGAAGATTTTCAAATTTCAAACGGAACATTGACAAAAATGGCAGACAAAATTACGATTTTTTTGGTGGGCAGAAAATTTGGAGTTGGTGTCTTCACTTGATTAAGTTCATCTCATTTGCCTATAAAAGGAGCCATTCTCCCATGCATTCAAGTAGTGCAAGAGAAGCATTTTATCAAGCAAAAAGCAAGAGAAATATCAAGTCTAGAGAGCTTTTATATTCTTTATCTACTCTTGAAGAGAGTTGTACTTTTGTTGTAAAAATTAACCTTGTTCTTGTATTGTGGTGAGAGTGAGATATTCTTGTAAAGGATAAAGAGTTATCCTTGAGAGAACTCTTTCCTTGGTGAGGTTGTTCATCAAAGAAGAACTCTTGGTGTGGTGTTATCAAGGGTTGAAGGAAGTTGCCTTGGTGAGGTTGTTCATCAAGAAGAACTCTGGGTGTGGTGTTATCAAGAGTTGAAGGAAGTTGCCTTGGTGAGGTTGTTCATCAAGAAGAACTCTTGGTGTGGTGTTATCAAGAGTTGAAAGAAAAAGTCTTGGTGAGGTTGTTCATCAAGCAAGTTGTAAAGATTTCTACCACTTAGTGGAAAGCTTAGCTCGTGGAGCTAGGAGCCCGTGGACGTAGGCAAGGTTTGCCGAACCACGTAAATTGAGTTTGCACTCTCTCTATCCCTATCCTCTTTACATTAACTTGTACTTGTGATTGTTCTTTATTGCTATTCTCTTGATTGCATTCTATTTTCATCTTCTTCACCTTTATTCTCAAAGAAAGAGTTATATAATTTTGATCTTCAAAGAAAAGTTTTACAAATCCGTTTTGATAAATAAAAACCCAATTCACCCCCCCTCTTGGGTTGCCATACCTGGGTCAACATAGACAACTCCATTGGTATGAGACCTTTTAGGTTGGATCTAAAAGTAGATCCAGGAGAGCTTACGCCTAAAATAGACAAATCATACCAATGTGGAGTTTTGTGTGATCCATAGTCTCAACAGAAACCTTATAAAGTTTGGCATAGTTTTTTGTTCAGAAATTTTAAGTTGTTGGCTGATTCTGGTTATTTAGAGAGATGGGAAACAAAATATTGTCTGGGGAATGAATTTCTTTTTCTTTTTCTTTTTTTTTTCATTTTTTATGTTTTGAAGTTTCTTTCACATGTACTATATTACGAGGTTACAAGTGTAGTTTACTAGTATCGAGGTTGCTAAAAGTCTAATTTATTATCCAATCTAGTGTAAACATGTAATAGATTGCAGATCTTTTTATTTATGGCTGTGATATTTTTCTCTTACTGTCATTGGGGTTGTGGAATTAATGGTAATTGATGGTGGTGGTGGTGCGATAGAGAACAGGTGAGATGGAGAACAATTAGGGCAATCAAGTCAACTTGTATAATATTTTGGGTAATTTTGTCAAAAATGTTAGTTTATCTTTCATCTCATTATTTTCCCATTTTTTATTACATACAATGCATTATTTTATTATTTTAATGGTCAAAAAGGTTGACAAAAGGGTATTCAATCTTGCTATGCACCTTTTCTTCTGTCCCCTGTTTATGGCATTGTTAGAGGCTCTATTGCCATTTAAGTTAATGGATTCAATTCGAATTCAGGGGAGAAATTTCAATATCTGAAACCTGAGAATGAAAAAAGGCATTGGAGCAAACCTCAAAGGGGAAACTGTAAATATCCCTTGATCATTATTGTCATCATCCCCAATTCTAGAACTACACTAGGCGCAAATCTTAAAATCATTTAATTGCAAACTTATTCAAACTCAACTCATTCTTCCTTTTACAAAAATTATATTCACAATAAATCCACATAATTGAAATTTGATTTTGCAATCCATCGTGCCACCACACCAAACTGACAAACCATGACCAAAAATATCTAACGACGACAACCTAGGAGCACACCGTGATATTGCATATAAACTCTTAAAAGTCCAGAATCCAGTTTCTACACCATCAATCCTTCTTCCCAAAGTCGTTTTACGATCATAAACTCTTGATATTCCCCCCATCTAAAGTTGTTGCATCCTCCAAAAATGCCTCCTCTTTCAACAACGTCACCAATATAGCCATCAATGACACCACCATAACAGGTTGACAGCCCCCACAACAACAAGGCATAAACTACAACATTAATTATTATTTAGATTGGTGTTGTACTCAAATTTTTGTTATTTTGGCATAAGACTTCTTTTAATTTCAATTTTTCTTTTTTTTTTTTCTGGTATTCTCTTGAATAGAGGGAGTTGTAATATAGGAGGTAGATCGGAAGATTTTTGAAAAAATTTGTCTATTTCGAATTCACTTGTTTTTTTTTGTAATTATTTAAAATTGCTAAATAAGAGTAACAAGGGTAATTCTAGTTTCAAACTAACTATCGTTAACGAAATGCGTTAGTCAGGGTTGACTTTGATGAATTTGTAAAACACTGAGGGAGTCTTTGGTTAAAATTGTCAAACCTTATTTTTGAGTGATGAATTCACAAACCTTAGGGTAGTTTGTGATGATTACCCAAAATAAAAACACTATTTCATATTTTGTTATACTTTTACTTTCCTCCAATATTTCAAACAATGTAATTTGTTTCTATCTAATACTATATAGATCTAGTTTTGACTTTGCAGATAGGGAAATTTACATTACTGGCCTCCATTTTGTGGGCTGTTTTAAAAATAGCCTCCAAAACAAAAAGTTTTCATGAATTTATCACAATGGCTTTATTTCATTTGAAACAAAATCAAACTCTTCGTTCTCCCTCCATCATGCTCGTGGGATGAGTCATATCTTGCTTGTTGGGGCAAATTCATTAGTAAGAAGATAACAACATCTATTGGGACTTTTTCAAAAGAATATAGACTATGCTTATAAGAACTACGAAATGGTTCAAGACAAAAAAGAGATGCATGCATTGATTTGGTGTCATACCTGCCACTGGTTGTGAAAGGAGACCTTCACCACCAGCCATTTAATGACAAGAGTTTCAACTTTGAGTTTTCAAACTCGTTTGATCATGCACTGTATCCAGATAAGTCCATTTGATGATGAGAGTTTCGACTTTGATTTTGGGAATTGGGATGTGAGTTTTGGTGTGCGATTATGGGTTTTATGCTAAAAAATGGAGGATTGCCAAAGGTTGAAGAAGGTTTTCGACGATTTGACAGGTGGACGAAGAGTCATCGAACCCTCTCATCAAACTTTCAAATGTTCATCAAACTGTCAAATTCTATGTCATGTAGTATCGAACGCTCGTTGAACTATGTCAAACCATCGTCGAAAAGCATTGTCTAATTATCAAACTAGGCAGTATGGTCATTATTAATGGGAGGCCATTTGGAGGCTACGTCATAAAACTTTATGGGCGTGACGTATTTTTAAAAGAATCCCAAAATGGGGGTTGGTCTTGTAAATTTCCCTTGAAGATAATGCATCTTCAAGACATAGTTCATTATTGATCATACAGTGTTAACGTTAATTGATAGTATAATAATAACACATATGTAACAATTTTATTAGGAAAAACAACACTAAACCCCCTGAGGTTTAACGAAGAAAATAAACCTCCTAAAGTGTCTATAATAACTTTCTGCACCTGCTATTAGCTTTTGTTAGTGAAAAGTTAAATTTGACATGGAAGTATCTACTATACCCTTCATACAATATATTTAAAATGAATAATAATAATAATAACATTCAAATTGTGATCTTTCATTTGTCAAAAGTGATGGTTTACATATTTAAGTTGAGAAATGTATGATATATCTTTAACATAAACAATTTGAAAATAAAATAAATGTTTTTATATTGAAAAGATAATAATATTCCCAATAAGTTAACAATGATAATTTTATGTTTAAAATATAATTGTCCTTTCACAATTTTTCATATCCCAAAATTAAAAAAAAAATAGAAGACCACGAGAGACGAAGAGAATATTCAACAACTTTGGATTTAGGGTTTTATTAATTTGAGAAGAGTTTTCTTTTGGTATGCTAGGAAAAAAAAATGTGAAAGAACAATTGTAACAATATTTTGACAACATATTATACATTTTTTTATATTTTTTTTAATATTTTTCTTTTTCAAGGTATCAAAATTTATCATTTTTAAGTGGTTGTGTGAAGGATATATAGGACAATTCTTAACCTGCACGTGTCAAACATCACTTTTGACAAATAAAAGTTAACCAAAGGATAGTCTCAGTTGCTATTAACAGTTTAAGATGTTAATTATATTTTTTTAGCATATCTTAGAGGATTGAACGCTACTTTTCTATGCAAAGTGGCTGAGAAATGGTTTAAAGATATAAATTTACTTAAATGACCACAGTTAGATTTAACATAAAAAAGTTAACTGGATAGTTAAAGGTGGTGATATTTTTTCAGTTTTTCAGTAGATATAGGGACAGAGGTAAAGCTTTTGTGATAAATATGGATACACACCCAAAGTGTGTATAAATTTTAAGTACCGGCTGCGTGTGCATGATCCATTATTTAACTAAATTTACATTAGTAAATATAGAAACAATTAATTGAATAAACTAATTAATGGAAGTTATAGTCCCAGTTCTTAACACCATATCATTATTTAAACTCAATTTTTTCAATCAGACCCACCCATCTTTGATGAATTAACACCAAAACCATCATTATTTAAACTCATTATCAAAAACCTTTCTTTTATCTCTTTTCTTCCATGGTCTTGAAATGGGTTTCGGAAATATTGGAAGCTCAAGGTCTCCAATAAGCAAGTTTGGGGATGAGTTAAGAATTTGCTTCGAAAATACCCATAATTGAGCAATAACAGTGAAAACACACTTAAAAGAAACAAATAAACGTTTACTAGCTAAGAACTATCTACCCCTAAATAGAGCCTTTGTAATTTGTATGTTATATAAATGTTATGTCCAAGGACCAATAGATTGTCTATTTATGCTAATATAATTCCGAAATAGTAAGATTACTAAGGGTGTCTATTTATGGTTGGTTTTAATTTTGAAAATAGATGTGGTTGATATTAATTTAAAATATATTGATAAATGTGTATTTTTAGGAAATGTTTTATGAATTTGAAAACAAAGTAATAGGAATCATAATCTAAATATGTATAGCTTTCCAAATAGAAATAGAAAATTAGGTGTAAAATCCTAAAGCCAAATTCTAGTAAAACAATGATTCGCAAATTAACTATAGATATATAATTCGTGTTTGAAACAATTTATTTTATTTTTTTATTGTATTAGGTTTGAATGTCACAGGACCTTGAGGCTCTTGACTTATCATATTATTATTTTTTATAATATTTAATTTGAAAAAGAAGGATATAATAATGATATTTATTGATAAAACATTTTCAAATAATAAGGTTAGTGAATAGGGATTGTTTGTTTATTTAACAATGAGGGGCATTTTGATATGGCCGATAAATTGGGTATGAAAGAAAAGGAAATTATTGAACTTCATTCACATCATATCAATAAATGGTCAAAATAAATACTTTCATTTCTTGCTTGCTTGGGAGCAGTTAATTTATGCAACAAAGTGACAAATGGGAAAAGAAATAACATGCATTTCTTAACCTATCAAAGGAAAGAAATATATTCTTGGAAAATCTATTATGCATGCAAGATTGTACTGATTAGACTTGTTGCAGGTTATGATACTATTAAGGGTTGGAGACCAAATTCTAATTACCAAGCAATTTTATGATTTAAGAAATAATTCATGAAATTGAAACTAGTTTTCAAAGGTAAGGAAATTATACTTTTATCATTATGTTGTTATAGTCCATCCATCAATAAATATCCTCATTTTTTGGTAATTTTAATTATGAAATATACTTTTAATTGATTAAAAATATTAATGAACGGTGATTATAAAGAGTTTATTGTACGTGGCTGAAAAAACAACACCTTTTTTGAAAATCCCTATATATACACACACACTCCTATTCAACCCTTCGTTTTCATTCATGGAGTCAAAATTAAATACCATCTCCTGCATCAAGGCAATTTATGTTTCAGTAATTACAATAACAGATATGCATTTCTTATTATATTCACACATCCAAATAATTTCCAAATCCAAATACAATCCAATTCAAGTCCAAGTCAAAAATCCAAAAATTTCCTGGTGTGATGCAATTATAACGCACGAGAGAGTAATATACATTTTCTGTTCCTAGGTGCAGTACTGCAGTTAAAAGGCAATTGACAGCCACGGTTTTTTTTTTTTTTAATCCTTGTTATTAGACCTTGTTTCATGCCAGCGGTGATTATGTGATCGAAAGTTTCTCTTTTAACACTCGTATAGAAAGAATCCTACACCAAATCTTCATCCAAAAATAAAATATATTTAATGTATTGTAAAATATACTTTTAATTTGAAATAGTAATGAAAGAGGGATTTTTATGTTTTCGCAGGTGATCCATCCATCAGTATTACTCTTGCTTTTTTTTTTTAATAATTTGGATTTGAAGTAATAATGTAAGGGAATTAGAGAGAGGTTAGGTAGGACATAATAGCAACATTAAACGAGGGGAAGGCTTTATAGGGCGGGGATGGTTGATAGGAGAGCCCTTGGCTTTTTCGGGCAATTTTTTCTTTTTATTTTTTCAATGTAAATAACCAATCCAAGTAATAATCTTGGAAGATCCCCTATATTAATGTGTTAACTATTCCACATCAAACTCAAAAACCTATGAAATATGTGGAGAGGTACATGCTAACTCAAAAAGCGACAACGTGGTTTATCAAAAAACTTTGGAGTAGTAGGACTACTGGTCTGTAAAAGAAATCACCCGACCAAAAGAAAGGATTGGCAGATGTCTAAAGCAGTGGTGGTGGACTGAAGTCATTCATTCGCCTGATACGCGTTTCGTACAGTTTTTCTGCGTCTGGCGCAATCTTCTTCTTTTTTAAGCACTTTCTCACCCCTGATATTGAAGAAGTCCTCAGAGACCCCAGGGACAATTTCGAGAATCACGTTTGTACCGACCATACATCAAGTTCGAAGACCTTGTGCTTGTGCTGAACCTTTTATTAGGGAAGATTCAAAGATGTCAGAGGAGACAAGTTTGTGGAAGAAAGTCCTGGACATAAAGGAGGTGAAGAAACAGGCGTTTTTTGCACTTCCAATGATTCTCACCAATCTTTTCTACTACGCCATCACTTTAATTTCAACTATGTTTGCTAGACATATTGGCCATCTTCAGTTTGCTGGGACTACACTTGCCAACTCTTGGGCACTTGTAACTGGCTTTGTTTTCATGGTAAGCATTGTCTCTACCAAAGTATATACCTTCCTAACTAAATATTAACTCAGAAATGCCTTAACTGAACGAATTGTGCCTCATATGTCTATGATCTATCGT
>SNVD02008666.1:0-7500 GCA_013180625.2 Boswellia sacra
AGGACCAAAAGGAAGTAATGTTGATCAGCCAGCCTATTCTTATCATGGTCCTTACGCTCCAAGGGGCAACTTCCATTAAAAAAGAAATCGCCCCAACTCACCACCTAGAAGTAAGGATCATCGCCCAGATGTTATTCTAATGGATGTCTCAGAAGAGGGAACATCAGATAATCATTATGCGAAATTCAAGCGAGAAATGGATGAGAAAATTCATAAACTGGAGAAGTTGATTAAGCGTTCAGGAGGAGAAGAGGATGGTCGTCCACAATGGGAATCACCCTTTGCTGAAGATATTCCAAGGGAAAGATACCTGTACGGATTTCAGATGCCACAACTTGAGCTTTATCAAGGGACAACTGACCCCCGAGAGCATTTAGACTCTTTTGTTTCTCATATGGAGATACAAGGGGTCTCAGGAGGAATAATGTGTAGAACTTTCTCTCTTACCCTTGGAGGATCAGCTAAGCAATGGTATAGGAGGTTACTAGCCTCATCCATCTCCAGCTTTGATGAGCTTGCTCGTAGTTTTCTCACACACTTTAGCAATATGAAAACAAGAAGTCGTCTAGCACAAAGCCTTCTTTCAATCAAGCAAGGTCGTAATAAATCACTCCGTTCATTTGTGGACTGGTACCAACGGGAGGTCGCTCGAGTGGATCAATTTAATGATGGTTATGCTATACAAGGTTTGGTCTAAGAAATCAAAGGGGAGCTCCCTCTAGCGTGAGAATTTTCTGTTAACCTCCCACGCACATACCAAGAAGCATTGGCAAGGATCTCTAGCCATGCCGATGCATAGGAAATTTATCAAGCAAATTATCCTGGGAAGACTCCGGTGATGCCTAATTCCTCGCGTACAGATGGACGGCCGTATGAAAATCACAGGAGAGAGCATCATGATAGAAATCAGAGATCAACCTCGGACCGACGCTCCATGCGAGATACATTTAGAAATGATCATCTCTTATTGCAAGGGTCATCCACCCAACCCCGCCAAGAGCATAATGATCGACCCCAAGAGGAACACCGTACTTTCACATTACTTAACATGCCACAGCATGATATCTTGAAAGAAATCAAAGATAAGGGACTACTGAAAGAACCTGCCTCTTTACGGTCGGATCCAAGAGCAAGAGATAAGAAAAAGTTTTGCCATTTCCACCAAACTCATGGTCATAACACTGCAGATTGCTTTGAATTGAGGAAACAAATTGAGGGCCTTATCAAGGATGGCCAGCTACAAGAATACATTTATCGCCCAACCCCCCCCCCCGAACCATCTAGCAAGAATGACAAAGGGAAAGAACCATTAGAAGAAGTAGCCACGATTTTTGGGGAAGTAGTGGCTGGTCCAAGTGCCCAAGCCCGAAGGCACCTAGCTAGGCAAGCAAGATATGACCTCCCTCGTTATGAAGTCAACTTGACGGCTTCTTCTACCAATGCTAGGAATCATGACGTTATCTCTTTTTCATCTCAAGATGCTCATGGTATCCATCATCCTCATTGTGATGCCTTGGTCCTCACCGTAATTGTGGCCAATAAAAGGTTAAAAAGAGTATTGATTGACAACGGGAGCTCAGCTGACATAATGTCATTGGATGCATTTGATCGATTGGGGCTTAACCGTAGAGATATGAGAGGTATCCAAACTTCTCTGATGGGATTCGCTGGAGGAAAGGTTATTTCGGAAGGAGTAATTTCGTTACCTGTGACCTTGGGAGAAGGCTCCTTATAGACAACCAAGATGGTGAATTTTCTCATGGTAGATCATCCAGGTGTTTATAACGCCATTCTTGGACGACCATCACTTTATGACTTCAAAGCAGTAATGGGTGTCTATCATCATATCTTGAAGTTTCCAACACCTTCGGGGATAGGGGAAGTTAGAGGTGAACAGCGAGCCTCTCGAGAATGCTACAACATGGCTTTTAAAGAGAATGCTACAACATGGCTTTTAAAGAGAATGTACATAAGCTATTGATGATTTGAGGAGAACTTTCGTGGACATAAGCTAAGTGGGCAAGTACTACAAAGTACTCGAGATCCTACTGATGAAGCATTGGGGCCTAACTGGGAGGGTCTTTATCGAGTCAAAACAGTCATCCGACCAGGCACCTACAGACTGGTCACCATGGATAGGAGGTTGCTTCGTCATCTATGAAATGTTGAGCACTTAAAGTAAATATATTATCCATGATCTCTTTAAATATGTAATAACTCATTCTAAGGACTTATGCATGTGTGACAACTCCCATAGGGAGACCTATAAAGAGATTACCAGTTAAGTATTCGATTTACCACATTACAATTCGTTCATCTTTAAAGACTCATTTATGATCAAGTTGCAAGAAACTCACTTAGACTTATATATGAAGATGATGAGTTAGAATCTCCTTGCTTGACTTCCCACCAGTGTTCAACTTCAGGATCACTATTTGAGGTAGAAGAGGACGACCGATCACTCTTCCCCTCAACATCTACCACATTGTGATTAACAAAATTACGTCCTAACTCACGATCTTGACTGAAAAAGTTCTGATAAAACTCATTAACCTCTCCACGGTTAATCGCAAGATCCTTGTTCCTTGTCAACTAGGTTTGATGACTTGGTTCCTCCCGTAGCACTGTCACAGTTTTAATTCTAGCCATCTGCACAGTTAAAGAGGAGTTTTTAGTCATCAAACCAAGTCTACTAAGGAACAGAAGAAATGGATGAAAAGAAATGCTAAGGGACTATATTGAAAACTTTTTAAATAGCCCTTGAAAATTTTTTTCACCCTTAAAAAGAAAAATATCAAGTTGGTCCTTGACCAAAAGTATATAGTTGATCTTTAAATAAAAAAAAGTTTATAGTTGGTCTTTAAAAAAAGAAAAAAAATCAAAAATTTTGGGTAGATGTGTAAGTTTTAAGATTTTGCAAAATACCCCCTATTCATAGTTTTCAAAACTGGCAGAATGCCCCCTGTGCATAGTTTTCGAAACTTGCAAAATACCCCCTGTTCATAATTTTTGAAATTGGCAAAAAAGACCCCTTTTCATAGTTTTCAAAATTTACAAAATAACCCCTCTTCATAAGTTTTCCAAAGTGGCAGAAAGACCCCTGCAACTAAAAATGAAGTTTTCAAAAGTTGCATAAACACCCCTGCAACTAAAAATGAAGTTTTCAAAAGTTACAGAAACACCCCTACAACTAAAAATGAAGTTTTCAAAAGTTACAGAAACACCCCTGCAACTAAAAATGAAGTTTTCAAAACTAGCAGAAACACCCCTACAACTAATAATGAAGTTTTTAAAATTTTCAGAGAGGCCCCTGCGATTACAAAAGACGAAGGAAAGTTTCACGTAAACAGGCTCCCTCCCTTCACATGCAGCATGTAGCTCGCCCCGCACGAGCTTGGCCTCCCTGAGCACGCAGCACGCCCCGTGCGGGCTCTTCCTTCGCATTCAGCATGCAGCTCGCCCCGCACGAGCTTGGCCTCCCTGAGCACGCAGCACGCCCCGTGCGGGCTCTTCCTTCGCATTCAGCATGCAGCTTGCCCTACATGAGCTTGGCTCTCCTTGCGCACACAGCTCGCCTCGCGCGAGCTTGACTCTTCCTGCGCACGCAGCTCGCCTTGCGCGGGCTCTCCCTTCGCGTGCATCTCACCCTTGCGAAGCTCTCCCCTCGCCCTTGGAAGCTCGCCTCTCGCCCCTTGCGGGCTCAATGGCACAAAGCCATGAATCCTCGCCCTTGGGAGCTCACCTTTCCCCCTTGCAGGCTCGGCCCTCGCCCTTGGAAGCTCGCCCCTCGCCCCTAGCGAGCTTGCCTAATGCGTTCGAAACTAGCAAGTATACTAGTCGCACAAGTAATAAAGTGATAAGTATATATAGTTCCCACGAGGATTGATTCTAATTGAATTTGTTATTTTCCAGCAATAATAAACTAAACGGGGGGGTTTTGTTGATTGATTAACTAAATTTAATACGAAAGCAAATGAAGAATAACACAAAGAAAAGTTAAATGGAGTGAAAAATCAATGAGAGACACTTGGTTAAGAGTTCATTCTCTGCCACTAGATATGAATTTGTGATTTAACATAGAATTGTAATCCAATTACAGCATTGAAGTTATCAACCGTAGATAACAATAAGCTCTGTTATCCCAATCTTTCCTTACTTTGTTGTTAAATAAAACAAGCTCTTTATTTAATCTCTATCCATTAAACAACCTAGAACACGCTCTCTAAGTTTAATTCAATAGAAGCATTACGATGAGAAAGATAGGTTGATCTAAGCAATAATCACACAAGTTCGGATTATTTAACCTAGGTTGTATTTTCCAATTGCCATCTCTGATCACAATTTTGCTACTAATGATTGGAAATTCATGACAATTACGGATCAAGATTTCTAATCTAGCAATAGTCAACAACAGATTATATTCTGTTGGCCATTCCAAATACAATCAGTAAGCAATCATAAGCATTAGATATGGGAAAATACAAGCAACTTCAATTAGAGAATTGGATAACAATTTCTTACACAATCACCTCACAAAATCCAGATCAAGGGCTTTGAAATCACCCTCAACCAATTCAGATTTAGTTACACATTTTCAATCAGAATAACAATTACAATACAGAGAAATTCCAGAATTGAAAAGGAAAGAAAGAACTTAGCAAATTCTTAGAAAATCTTCTTTGTATATGAATCTTCTTGGAATTGTAGTTCCTCCTCTTTCAAAATCTTCTTTCTCTTTCAAGAACTCCAAGGGATGAGAGATATCCAGAAATGCAGACTCCTCCCCCGTTTTCCCCTCTTCAAGTTATAAAAATAAAACCCTAAAATGTGTTTAAATACTCTGCTACAGTAACTTGCTACAGTGCCCCGTATTAAATAACATGCTACAGTGATATATGGAATTACAAATATACACTTCTCATACCATTTTTATCACAACTTTCGGTACACTACATAAATTCGTGAACCGTAAATTTCTCCAGAAAATAGACTTCGAGAGCTTTTCAATGGTATATTGCATGTTATCCGGTTAATTGTATATCGATACAATCAACTCCAAGAAATTGGTTGACTAGCAGAGGTGAAAATGAAGGGTTTTACTCCAATTTTGTGTAAGTTCCTCCAAAACTCCTACAAACATCAAAAACCACACAAAAACATAAAATACCAAGGAATATAGCAAAGAAACATGGACGAATTGATATGAAAATGATATATCAATAGACACTTATCAAATTCCCCCACACTTAGACTTTGCTAGTCCTCGAGCAACTACGACAATTTGAAATAAAACTAAACGAAACAGAATCAACAAAAAATTAAAACACACAAATGCTTCATCTTGCAAATAGGCCTCAAAGATTGTACTTATTATAACCCAAGGAATACTTCAAAATAATGCACTTGATCAAGAATTTTTTCTTAAAGATTAGTTTCGCTTCATTTCAATTCCTCAAGTGTGTGTGTGTAGAGCCATTCTCACCTAATCACTTGTAACCCGGATGAGTTTATGCTTAAAAATGAATTATATTTAATAGTGAAGATGTGTGTATAAATGAACTCCATAGGCCTGCTTTTCACGTCACTCTCCACTAATGTAGACATGTACAACACCGAGGATCAAGTAGGACTTTATTAAGCTTGTAACGTTTGGCTTGGGTGAAGGTATGATAAAGGATAATAATTTGGCTCAAATCACCCACAAACACATAAATCATTCAAGACTTTGTAGAGCTCAACCCTATAACACAACTTCATTTCAATTCACCAGGTTACTCCCCCAAACTTATTTAGAACACTCATTCTTTTTTTTTTTTGGCAGAAAACAAAAGAAAACTACACCCCCACACTTTGTTGTTTCATTCTTTTTAAGAACATTAAGGGTATAGATCTCTTAGTCTTCTTCTTTTGTTCTTTTTTTTTCTTCTTTTTTTCTTTTTTTTTCTTTTTTTTATTACACTTCCCCTCCCCCATACTTAAACAACACATTGTCCTCAATGTGTAAGTACGTGGACGATAAGTACAGATTGACTTTTTTTTCTTTTTTCTTTTTTTTTTACAAACACAATAGGACTCACTTGCATTGCTCATGCACATCCCAACCTCCTCTAACTTCCCAAACCAGAACATAGCTCAGAATTTAATTGTGAATGATCTACATGCTCATAGGTAAGGGATAAACTGTTTGGAACAAATTCATTTGAGGTTAGGAAATCTTTTAGTGATTTAACAAAGAAAAAGGCTTACAAAGGCTCAAAGGGGTAACTAGGGATCAATTTCAGTCAAGGTTGGCTATTAAGGCTCAACCGGTCCAAAGATGGCCTAAATCATTTCCCCAATGTTGCACAGTCTAGGATTTCGCCTCGAGTGACCATCAAACAAGTTCTAGATTCATTGAAATCTGAAAAAACATTTAAATTACATAAACTTTCTCTAAGTGAACAAATAACTCAGTGATAATAGCTCAGTGCTCAATGTTGTGCACGGAATCAAAAGCAAAGCGAAAACCAATAAACATTTCAAGCACACAGATCCATGCATCATTTATCATTTTCCAAGAGTTATTCTTAATTCAATCATTATCTTATCATCGACCCACAAAATGCAAGAAAAGAGGTACGTGGCGTTGTTACACCTGAGTCAAGATTGTATATTTCAACAATCCTTAGGACCATTAGCCCGCAGACTTAAGGTTTCCAGCCTATATACCTTTATTATGAAAGAACAAAACAAGAAACAAGACACTTCAAACAACATGAAATAAACAAACTACAGATTTATTGAGAGAGAATGCGTTTCAAGAGTTAAGAAAACCCCATAGTCTGCCATTCTCAGGTTTTTCCACAATGTTTTTTTTTTGAATCGAAACTGATAAAGACAAAAACACACAACAACTCGAAATTACATAAAACTAAACTTACTCAGAAAATAATAAAGTCCAACAAATCAACAAACACAAACAAGTCAGTTAGAATGGGTCTAAAAAGTTTAGAAGTTAGCCTCCTTCTTCAGCCATTATGGATTAAAGAAATCCAGAATGCGTTTCAAGAGAACTTGAACTTTTTAAGCCACCACTCTAAAAGCCAAGATTAGAAAATATTACCTGGGGTGAGAGAAACAACCTGAAAAAAAAACTCAATTCAAATAAACACAATAAAGAGAAAGCAAACAAAAATGAAGCAAACCAGCAGATATGGATTACAGATGGAGTGTTTTTACGCCAGTTTACCGCCTCTTATTGGCCTTCTCCCAAAACACATCTATCCGAGCTATTGTTGGATCAGGCGAATAAACGAATGCTTGTAATTTGTCAATTAACTCCCCTGCAGTTGAAGCTGTAACCAGGATTTGCCTCGCCGACTGTGAGATGAATTTTTTTTCTACTGCTTGATCAAGAAAAGACAACAAACCATCAAAAAAATTATTGACATTTAACAAACCAATGGGTTTCCGATGGATGTTTAGCTGTGCCCAAGATGTGATTTGAAATATCTCCTCTAA
>SNVD02008668.1:0-10814 GCA_013180625.2 Boswellia sacra
GATTTTTAGTTCTTCCTCTTTCCAAGCCTTCAATCTCCTTCAAGAACTCCAAGAGATGAGAGAAATCCAAAGATGTAGCCTCCTCCCACGTTTTCCCTCTTCCAGTTATCAAAATAAAACCCTAAAATGTGTTTAAATACTCTGCTACAGTAACCTGCTACAGTGTCCCGTATATACATGCTACAGTGATTTGTGGAATTACATTTCTATACTTCTCACACTGTTTTGATTACAACTTTTGGTACACTGAATGGATTTATAAACGTAAATTTCTCCAGAAAATAGACTTCGAGAGCTTTCCAACGGTATATAATATGTCATCGGGTTCATTGTATATCAATACAATTAAATCCGAGAAGATGGTTGACTAGCAGAGGTGGAAATGAAGGGTTTTACTCCATTTTTGTGCAAGTTGCTCCAAAACTCCTACAAACATCAAAACCACACAAAAACATAAAAATACCAAGGAATATAGCAAAGAAACATGGACGAATTGATATAAAAGTAATACATAAATAGACACCTATCATCGGACGAGTTTCTCTTCTTGTATTCGTGCAAGGCCCATTTTCATTGTAATTGACAAAGTACCATTCTCACCCAAGAATCCATGATTCAAATGATCTGGAAGTGACTTAAGCTCCATGGTATTGGCCTTCATCACAGAAGAGAGAAGTTTTATATTAGATAAAGGAAATTGAATGCATGAAACATCATACCTATTTGTAGTTATGGCTATGGTCTTATCTAAGCATGCCATAGCTTCCTCCAATTCTTTGGACATTTGTATCAACCTTCTTGGTTCTTTGGAATTTTCTGTCCCTATAAGCTCATTAATAGCCATTTCCAATCCATCCTTGCGAGTTAACTCAAAATATTGTTGTGGCAAAGAATCAATAATGTCAACTGCAAAAATAGAATGCAAGTTACTAGGGTACCTCATTGACTCGAAAATATTGAAACGGATCATTTTTCCATCAAACTCTAGGCCATCATGAACATCAATCTTGGTTCTAACAGTTTTCGAGAATGGTCTCCCTAAAAGAATCGGAGTTGGATTAGGAGATGTCTCATCCTCTACTTCAAGGACATAGAAGTTTGCTGGGAAAACCAATTGATTCACCTGCATAGGCACATCTTCCACAACTCTTTTGGCATATGCATTAAAATGATCAGCAAGTTGAATGGTAATACCAGTTTTCGCAAAAGGTCCAAGATTTAAAGAAGCATAAATAGAATATGGCATGACATTAATAGATGCTCCTAAATCTAAAATAGCTCTTTCAAACTTGGTATTACCAATGGTGCATGGAATGGTGAACGTACCTGGATCTTTGCATTTCGGAGGAATTTTTCTTTGTAGAATAGCTGAAACATTTTCCCCCACACTTACTTTCTCATTTCCTTTTAACTTTCTCTTGCTGGTGCATAACTCCTTGAGACATTTTGTACAACGAGGTACTTGCTCGATAACATCCAGAAGTGGTATATTTACCTCAATCTTACGAAAAGTCTCCAGGTTTTCATGTTGTTGTTCCTCCCTCTTTGATTTTGCAAATCTGCTAGGAAAAGGTGGAGGAGTAACATAGGAAGGAATAGGAGTCTTAAGATTTACCTTAGAAGATGATGTCTTGTTCATGGTGGAAATGGTGTCATCTCCTTCATTAGTTTGTGATTTCTTTGCTAGGTTTTGGATACTTGCCCCAGTTTCCATTTGCTCTCCATTTCGAATTTGCTCTCCACTTCGCAAAGTTATCGCACAAGCATTCTCTCTTGGATTGATCACCGTTTGAGACGATAATTTTTCTGAGCATTGGCCCTCGAATTTTTGCTATGCTAGATAGAAATGTCCTATTTGATTTGCCAGTTTTTGGATACTTGCCCCAGTTTCCTGCTGGAATTGCATTGTGTTAGTGGCAAGTTCATTAACAATATCCTGGAGTGACATACCTGAGTTTTCTGGAGTTGTTTGTGGTGCTGGTTTTGGCATTGGTGGTGGTTGCATTTGAAATGGTTGCTGCACTCTAGGTTGATTAAAACCTTGTGGCCGATTTTGTATGGCATTTGGGGCGATTGGTTGATGATTTCAGTAATTAAAATTAGGGTGATCTCCCCATCCGGCATTGTAAGTATTAGAGAAGGGATCATACCATTGTCTTGTTTGTCCTGGAAATCCATCCATGGCATCGGCTTGTTCCATATATTCTTCTTGTAAAGTTGGATACATGTCGATTGGATGCTCCATGGTAAAATATACCCCACATGCATAAGATTTCTGCATATCTCCTACAACCATGATTTTCACAAGAGAAGTTAACTCTCAAAAAAGTTGTTGTCAAGTTCTGACGTACTTACCTATTAACTTCAAATGTAATTGTGGATCAAAATAGGGCTACTGAATGGTTGAAAGTTATGCATGTCTCTAAACACAAACACTCAGAGAAGAAAAACAAAAAAAATACGAATAAACAATGAAAACAAAATAACCAATCGATTAGAAAATCAATCCCCGACATCGGCGCCAAAAACTTGATGCTTTCAAAACTAGCAAGTATACTAGTCGCACAAGTAATAAAGTGATGAGTAAGATATCGTTCCCACGAGGATTGATTCTAATTGAATTTGTTATTCGAAAGCAACAATAAACTAAATGAGGGGGGTTGTGTTGATTGATTAACTAAACCAATTTACGAAAGTAAATGAAGAATAATACAATGCCAAAGTTAAATCAATTGAGACAATACACAAATGAAAAGAAATTGGTTAAGGGATTATTTTACCACAAGATATGGATTTGCAAATAAATCATAGAATTGTCATCCAATTACACCATTGAAATTATCAACCGTAGATAACAACAAGCTCTGTTATCCCAATCTTTCCTTACTTTATTGTTAAACAAAACAGGCTCTTTATTTAATCTCTATCCATTAAATAACCTAGAACAAGCTCTCTAAATATAATTCAATGGATGCATTACGATAAGAAAGATAGGTTGATCTAAGCAATAAACACACAAGCTCGGAATATTTAACTTAGGTTGTATTCTCCAATTGCAATCTCTGATCACAATTTTGCTACTAATGATTAGAAATTCAAGACAATTACGGATCAAGAATTCTAGTCTAGCAATAGACAATATCCAGATTATATTCAGTTGGCCACCCAAATACAATCCAGCAAGCAATCATAAGCATTAAACATGGGAAAATACAAGCAAATTCAATTAGAGAATTGGATAACAACTCCTTGCACAATCAACTTACAAAAACATATCAGGGGCTTTGAAATCACCCTCAACCAATTCAGATTCAGTTACACATGTTTAAGAACGTGGTAAATACAATACAACATGGAGACATTCCAGAAAATGAAAGGGAAGGGAAAAACTTAGCAAATTTGATGTAATTCTCTTTGGATTGTAGTTCTTCCTCTTCCAAGCTTCCTTTCTCCTTCAAGAACTCCAAGAGATGAAAGAATTCCAGAGCTGCAGCCTCCACCACGTTCCCCCCTCTTCAAGTTATCAAAATAAAACCCTAAAATGTGTTTAAATACTCTGCTACAGTGACTTGCTACAGTGCCCCGTATTATACATGCTACAGTGAGTTGTGGAATTATATTTCTATACATCTCACACTGTTTTGATTACAACTTTTGGTACACTGAATGGATTTATAAACCGTAAATTCTCCAGAAAATAGACTTCGAGAGTCTTTCCAACGGTATATAACATGTCGTCGGGTTCATTGTATATCAATACAATTAAATCCGAGAAGATGGTTGACTAGCAGAGGTGAAAATGAAGGGTTTTACTCCATTTTTGTGCAAGTTGCTCCAAAACTCCTACAAACATCAAAACCACACAAAAACATAAAAATACCAAGGAATATAGCAAAGAAACATGGACGAATTGATATGAAAATGATATATAAATTGACACTTATCAAGTAATACATAAATAGACACTTATCAATGTTACTCCTCCACTTTTTTCTAGTAGATTTGCAAAATCGAAGGAGGAGGAACAAGAACAGAAAATCCTGGAAACTTTTTGCAAAATTGAGGTAAATATACCACTTCTGGATTCTATCAAGCAAGTACCTTGTTATACAAAATGTCTCAAGGAGTTATGCACCAGCAAGAGAAAGTTAAAAGGGAATGAGAAAGTAAGTGTGGGGGAAAATGTTTCACCTGTATTGCAAAGAAAAATTCCTCCGAAATGCAAAGATCCTGGTACGTTCACCATTCCATGCATCATTGGTAAAACCAAGTTTGAAAGAGCTATGTTAGATTTAGAAGCATCTATTAGTGTCATGCCATATTCTATTTATTCTTCTTTAAATCTGGGACCTTTTGCGAAAACTAGTATTACCATTCAACTTGCTGATCATTTTAATGCATATCCCAAAAGAGTTGTGGAAGATGTGCTTGTGCAGGTGAATCAATTGGTTTTCCCAGCAAACTTCTATGTCCTTGAAATTGAGGATGAGTCCTCTCCTAATCCAACTCCGATTCTTTTAGGGAGACCATTCTCGAAAACTGTTAGAACCAAGATTGATGTTCATGATGGCACTCTCATCATAGAGTTTGATGTCAAGGTGATATGTTTCAATATTTTTGAGGCAATGAGGTACTCTAGTGACTTACATTCTGTTTTTGCAGTTGACGTTGTTGATTCTTTCCCACAACAATATTTTGAGTTACTCGCAAGAATGGATTGGATGTAGCTATTGGTGAGCATATAGGGACAGAAAATTCCAATGAGTCAGGAATTTTGATACAAGTGTCCAAGGCTGTCTCTTATACACATCTAGATGTGTATAAGAGACAGGACTATAGCTATAATCACCAATAGGTATGATGTTTCGTACATTGAATTGCCTTTATCTAATGAGAAACTTCTTCCTTCTGTGATGAAAGCCAATTACTTGGAGCTTAAGCTACTTCCAGATTATTTGAGGCATGTGTTTTTGGGTGACAAAGATCCTTTGCTAGTTACAATAGAAATGGGCCTTGCACCACTACAAGAAGAGAAATGCGTTCGAGTACTTAGAGTTTCACAAAACAGCTATTAATTGGACGTTTGCTAATATCCCACGGCCCGCCTATATGCTTCATAAACCATTTCTTGTTGGAAGAGATCCAAGCCCACTAGCAGAAGCCAGCGGAGATTGGATCCTCCCTGCTGGAAACCACGTCGGGCTGAGGGACGTTTAAACCAAGCGCTTATTGGGAGCAACCAATGTTTGTGAAAATAAAAAAAAGAGAAAAGAAAATGAAATAAGGTATAATGATCATTTTTGGTCTCACGGAGATTCCTTTCGTAGGCCATCAAATTGATCAGGTTTTATCTCTCTTTGCCCATCTGTCTCATTTGTTTTTATATTTTTTACTTGTTTTTTACTTTTGTTTGCTATTGTGTTGTTCTCTCTTTTATGTGTCTTTAGTTTCGTTTTTGCTCTTTTCTTTTCCTTTCTTTTGTTTAATTTGATTACTCTGTGCTTTGAGCTCATTTGTGCGGCAGCTTGTGGAAACATCCAAACGGAAGTTGAAGTCATTCGCCAAAGGTTTGAAACGTGCATATCTTGGAGAAAAACAAACCCGATCGCATTATCGGTAATATCTCTTCTTTCTCCTCTTCAATGGATGCCGATATCTTTCTGTCGAACCTTCGTAAATATTTTCCTTCACTTCCTCAAAATGCTGTGTTTAAAATTTATAAAGTACGGATGACTAGACTTTGGGCATTGATGCTCCTAAATGTGCCTTCTGATATCCGATGGCTTATCGAAGCCAAGGTGAGATTGTCCGGTGAGCCGAACATTAATCTCGCAAAATACATGCCTGGTCTAGGGAAAAGCTACTACGCCAAGAGGCGAAGAGCAAAAAGGTTACAAGTATGTTATAAAATGTGCTAGATGGAATTGTAACCAGACTTGTCGTTCATTAGGTTTTGTGTCCAGGAATAGAGAAGATAAACTTTCATTTATTAAGAATGGTCTGAGTAATGAGTCGCTGGATAATGTTTTATTAACTCTTGATTCACATTCTTGTGGACTTGTTCAGCGTGAATTGCTTAATCTATTGACACAATTTCGTGATGAATTGCAGTGTTATAGTCTAGGGAATCTGACTAAAAACGACCCTGTTTGCCAGTTTATAAGAAAACTGGATGGGAAGCAAATCCCCGACTCATAGAA
This sequence comes from Boswellia sacra, assembly GCA_013180625.2. Taxonomy (NCBI): domain Eukaryota; kingdom Viridiplantae; phylum Streptophyta; class Magnoliopsida; order Sapindales; family Burseraceae; genus Boswellia; species Boswellia sacra. Next base: position 6,201 of record SNVD02008668.1, read on the forward strand.
GGCGTTTCAGCCGTTACTGGACGTAAAAACCAGAGGAAGATGTGAGCCACAATCACAACTACTTGTATATTTGAATGTGTGTTGTTGTTGTCAAATTTTATTTCTTTCTTGTTTCGTTTTATCTGATTATCAATGTTGTTTTTGTGTTGTTGTTGTTTGTTGATTTTGTTTGTTTTAATTTCAAGTTTTCTTTTTGACAAACCATATGACTACCCTATGGCATAAGTACACGTTGGAGACAAGTGTGGAGGTTTTGTCAACCTCCACCGAAAGTGTATCTCTTTTTTTTATGCTTCACGTGGGAGACAAGTGTGGGGGTTTTGTCAACCCCCGCCGAAAGTGTATCTCCATTTTCCATGCTTCACGTGGGAGACAAGTGTGTAGGTTTTGTCAAAACTCGCCGAAAGCATATCTCATTTTTTCAAATCTTGGGGCGATAAATCTGCATCGAGCAACCCCCACCGAAAGTATGTCCCCATGTGTCAAAATTTGAGAGGTTTATGGGTGTATATATACATTCTGCATATTTTCATATGTCATTCCATAACCTGTCTTGCAATTGAAAAGCATAATATCTAACGTGTCTTACACAAGATTAGAGCACTTGTAGAAATGGAGAAACCACCAATTCGGCGATTCTGCAATATATGCGTATTTTGCGGATCGCAATTTGGTAAAGATGGAGAGTTTACCACAGCAGCTCTTGATCTTGGTAGGACATTGGCTGCGAGGGGTATTAATTTGATTTATGGAGGGGGTAGTCTTGGGTTAATGGGGTGTGTGTCGACAGCTGCATCCTTGGGAAGAAGTAAAGTTCTCGGCATTATCCCTAAACCATTAGCTGTGCGAGATATCGTAGGTTTGCTAAATGGCACATTAGAGGAGATATTTCAAATCACCTCTTGGGCACAGCTAAACATCCATAAAAAACCCATTGGTTTGCTAAATGTCAATAACTTTTTTGATGGTTTGTTGTCTTTTCTTGATCAAGCTGTAGAAAAAAATTTTATCTCACCATCAGCGAGGCAAATCCTTGTTACAGCTTCAACGGCAGGGGAGTTAATTGACAAACTACAAGAATTCGTCTATTCGCATGATCCAACAACAGCTCGGATTGATTGGTTTGGAGAAGGCAATAAGAGGCGTAAACTGGATTTAACACTCCATCTGTAATCTCTATTTGCTGGTTTGTTTCGTTTTTGTTTGCTTTCTTTTTATTGTGTTTATTTGAAGTTTTTCATGTTATTTATTTTGAGATTTTTCAGGTTGTTTCTTTCCTCCCAGGTAATATTTTCTAATCTTGGTTTTTAGAGTGGTGGCTTAAAAAGTTTAAGTCCCCTTGAAACGCATTATGGATCTCTTTAATCTATAATGGCTGAATAAGGAGGCTAACTTCTAAACTTTTTAGACCCATTCTAACTGACTTGTTTTTTGTTTGCTGACTTGTTGGACTTTGTTATTTTATGAGTAAGTTTAGTTTTGTGTAATTTAGAGTTGTTGTGTGTTTTTGTCTTTATCAGTTTCGATTCAAAAAAAAAAAAATTGTGAAAAAACCTGAGAATGGCAGAATATGGGGTTTTCTTAACTCTTGAAACGCATTCTCTCTCAATAAATCTGTAGTTTGTTTATTTCAGGTTGTTTGAAGTGTCGTGTTTCTTGTTTTGTTCTTTCATAATAAAGGTATATAGGCTGGAAACCTTAAGTCTGCGGGCTACTGGTCCTAAGGATTGTTGAAATATACAATCTTGACTCAGGTGTACCAACGCCACGTACCTCTTTTCTTGCATTTTGTGGGTCGATGATAAGATAATGATTGAATTAAGAATAACTCTTGGAAAATGATAAATGATGCATGGATCTGTTTGCTTGAAATGTTTATAGGTTTTCGCTTTGCTTTTGATTCCTTGCGCAACATTGAGCACTGAGCTATTATCACTGAGTTATTTGTTCACTTAGAGAAAGTTATGTAATTTAAATGCTTCTTCAGATTTCAATGAATTCTAGAACTTGTTTGATGGTCACTCGAGGCGAAATCCTAGACTGTGCAACTTAAGGAAATGATTTAGGCCATCTTTGGACCGTTTGAGCCTTAAGAGCCAACCTTGACTAAAATTGATCCCTAGTTACCCCTTTGAGCCTCTGTAAACCTTTTTCTTTGTTAAACTCACTAAAAGATTTCCTAATCTCAATTGAATTTGTTCCAAACAGTTTATCCCTTACCTATGAGCATGTAATCATTCGCAATTACATTTTGAGCTATGTTTTGGTTTTGGGAAGTTAGAGGAGGTTGGATTGTGCCATGAGCAATGCAAGTGAGTTTTATTATGTTTGTAAAAAAAAAAAAAAAAAAGAGAAAAAATCTGTACTTATCTTCCACGTACTTAAACATTGAGGACAATGTATTGTTTAAGTGTGGGGGAGTGGAATTGCAGTTAAAAAGAAAAAGAAAAGAAAAAGAGTTCTATACCCTTGGGTGTTCTTAAGAAGAATGAAACAACAAAGTGTGGGGGTGTAGTTTCTTTTGTTTTCTACAAAAAAAAAAAGAAGAAGAAGAGAAGAAAAAAAAAACAGAAGATTGAGTGTTCTAAATAAGTTTGGGGGAGTAACCTGGTGAATTAAAATAAAGTTTGGTTATAGGGGTGAGCTCTACATAATCTTGAATGATTTATGTGTTTGTGGGTGATTTGAGCCAAATTATTATCCTTGATCATGCCTTCACCCAAGCCAAACGTTACAAGCTTAATAAAGTCCTACTTGATCCTTGGTGTTGTGCATGTCTACATTAGTGGAGAGTGACTTGAAAAGCAGGCCTAGGGAGTTCATTTATACACACATCTTCAATATTAAATATGATTCATTTTTATGCATAATCTCATCTGGGTTACAAGTGAGTAGGTGAGAATGGCTCTACACACACACACTTGAGGAATTGAAGTGAAGCGAAACTAATCTTTGAGATGAAATTCTTGATCAAGTGCATTATTTTGAAGTTTTCCTGGGGTTATAATTAAGTACAATCTTTGAGGCCTATTTGCAAGTTGAAGCATTTGTGTGTGTTTTAATTTTTCTTTGATTCTGTTTCGGTTCAGTTTTGTTTCGTATCATTTTAGTTGCTCGAGGACTAGCAAAGTCTAAGTGTGGGGGAATTTGATAGGTGTCTATTATGTATTACTTTTATATCAATTCGTCCATGTTTCTTTGCTATATTCCTTGGTATTTTTATGTTTTTGTGTGGTTTTGATGTTTGTAGGAGTTTTGGAGCAACTTGCACAAAAATGGAGTAAACCCTTCATTTTCACCTCTGCTAATCAACCATCTTCTCGGATTTAATTGTATTGATATACAATGAACCCGACGACATATTATATACCGTTGGAAAGCTCTCGAACTCTATTTTCTGGAGAAATTTACGGTTTATAAATCCATTCAGTGTACCAAAAGTTGTAATCAAAACAGTGTGAGATGTATAGAAATATAATTCTACAAGTCACTGTAGCATGTATAATACGGGCACTGTAGCAAGTCACTGTAGCAGAGTATTTAAACACATTTTAGGGTTTTATTTTCATAACTTGGAGAGGGGGAGAACGTGTTAGAGGCTGCATCTTTGGATTTCTCTCACCTCTTGGAGTTCTTGAAGGAGATTGAAAGCTTGGAAAGAGGAAGAACTACAAATCCTAAGAGATTTCATCAAATTTTCTAAGTTTTCCCTTTCCATTTCATTTTCTGGAATGTCTCCATATTGTATTGTATTTGTATTCTATCTTAATATGTGTAACTAAATCTGAATTGGTTGAGGGTGATTTCAAAGCCCTTGATATGGTTTTTATGAATTGATTGTGCAAGGAATTGTTATCCAATTCTCTAATTGAAGTTGCTTGTATTTTCCCATGTTTAATGTTTATGATTGCTTGCTGGATTGTATTTTGGGTGGCCAACTGAATATAATCTGGATATTGTCTATTGCTAGACTAGAAATTTTGATCCGTAATTGTCTTGAATTTCTAATCATTAGTAGCAAAATTGTGATCAGAGATTACAATTGGAGAATATAACCTAAGTTAAATAATCCGAGCTTTTGTGTTTATTGCTTAGATCAACCTATCTTTCTTATCATAATGCATCCATTGAATTAAATTTAGAGAGTTTGTTCTAGGTTGTTTAATGGATAGAGATTAAATAAAGAGCCTGTTTTATTTAACAACAAAGTAAGGAAAGATTGGGATAACAGAGCTTGTTGTTATCTACGGTTGATAATTTCAATGGTGTAATTGGATGACAATTCTGTGATTAATTCGCAAATCCATATCTGTGGTAGAGAATAATCCCTTAACCAGATTTCTTTCATTGTGTATCTCTCAATTGATTTAACTTTGCATTGTATTATTCTTCATTTGCTTTCGTATTGAGTTTAGTTAATCAATCAACAAAAACCCCCATTTATTCTGTTTTTGCTTTCAAATAACAAATTCAATTAGAATCAATCCTCGTGGGAACGATATCTTACTCATCACTTTATTACTTGTGCGACTAGTATACTTGCTAGTTTCGAACGCATCAAAAACCCTAAAATGTGTTTAAATACTCTGCTACAGTGACTTGCTACAGTGCCCC
>SNVD02008671.1:0-107943 GCA_013180625.2 Boswellia sacra
TAGGCAACAGAATCAGGAAAGAGTTACAGGTCTCTAGCATGCATGAGCGTATTGCACATATGGTTGTTAAGTCCGATGCGTTTATAGCTTTGTCTGGTGGTTATGGTACATTAGAGGAGATATTTCAAATCACCTCTTAGGCACAGCTAAACATCCATCGAAAACCCATTGGTTTGTTAAATGTCAATAATTTTTTTGATGATTTGTTGTCTTTTCTTGATCAAGCTGTAGAAAAAAATTTCATCTCACCGTTAGTGAGACAAATCTTGGTTACAGCTTCAACTGCAAGGGAGTTAATTGACAAACTACAAGAATTCGTCTATTCGCCTGATCCAATAATGGCTTGGATAGATTGGTTTGGAGAAGGCAATAAAAGGTGTAGATTAGATTTAACGCTCCATCTGTAATCTCTATCTACTGGTTTGCTTCGTTTTTGTTTTGTTTTTGTTGTGTTTATTTGAGATTTTTCATGTCATTTCTTTTGAGATTTTTCAAGTTGTTTCTTTCATCCCAGGTAATATTTTCTAATCTTGACTTTTAGGGTGGTGGCTTAAAAAGTTTATGTCCTTCCTGAAACGCATTCTGGATCTCTTTAATCCATAATAGCTGAATAAGGAGGCTAACTTTTAAAGGTTTTAGACCCATTCTAACTGACTTATTTTTGTTTGCTGACTTGTTGAACTTTGTTATTTTATGAGTAAGTTTAGTTTTATGTAATTTAGAGTTTGTGTTTTGTCTTTATCAGTTTCGATTCAAAAAGAGAAATTTGTGGAAAAAAACTTGAGAATGGCAGAATATGGGGTTTCTTGAACCCTTGAAACGCATTCTCTTTAAATAAATATGTAGTTTGTTTATTTCATGTTGTTTGAAGTGTCTTGTTTCTTTTTTTTTCTTTCATAATAAAGGTATATAGGCTGGAAACCTTAAGTCTGCAGGCTACTGGTCCTAAGGATTGTTGAAATATACAATTTTGACTCAGGTGTAACAACGCCACGTACCTCTTTTCTTGCATTTTGTGGGTCGATGATAACACAATGATGGAATTAAGAATAACTCTTGAAAAATGATAAATGATGCATGGATCTGTGTGCTTGAAATGTATATTGGTTTTTGCTTTACTTTTGATTCCTTGCACAACATTGAGCACCGAGCCATTATCACTAAGTTATTTGTTTACTTAGAGAAAGTTTATGTAATTTAAGTGTTTCTTCAGATTTCAATGAATTCTAGAACTTGGTTGATGGTCACTCGAGGCGAAATCCTAGACCTGTCTCTTATACACATCTAGATGTGTATAAGAGACAGTCTTTGGACCGTTTGAGCCTTAATAGCCAACCTTGACTGACATTGATCCCTAGTTACCCCTTTGAGCCTCTATAAGCCTTTTCTTTGTTAACTCACTAAAAGATTTCCTAACCTCAATTGAATTTTTTTTTCAAATAGTTTATCCCTTAGCTATGAGCATGTAGATCATTCACGATTACATTTTGAGCTATGTTCTGGTTTTGGGAAGTTAGAGGAGGTTGGGTTGTGTCATGAGCAATGCAAGCGTGTTTTATTGTGTTTGTAAAAAAAAAAGAAAGAAAGAAAAAAAAAGCAATCTATACTTATCTTCCACGTACTTAGACATTGAGGACAATGTGTTGTTTAAGTGTGGGGGAGGGGAAGTGTAGTAAAAAACAAAAACAAAAAAACAAAAACAAAAAAAGAGAAAAAAAGAAAAAAAAAGAAGAAAAAGAGATCTATACCCTTGAGTGTTCTTAAAAAGAATGAAACAACAAAGTCCTACTTGATCCTTGGTCTTGTGCATGTCTACATTAGTGGAGAGTGACTTGAAAAGCAGGCCTATGAAGTTCATTTATACTCATCCGGGTTACAAATGATTAGGTGAAAATGGCGCTACACACACACACACTTGAGGAATTGAAGTGAAGCAAAACTAATCTTTGAGATAAAATTCTTGATCAAGTGCATTATTTTGAAGTTTTCCTTAGGTTATAATTAAGTACAATCTTTGAGGCCTATTTGCAAGTTGAAGCATTTGTGTGTTTTCCTTTGTTTCTCGAGTTTTGTTTTCCTTTGTTTCTCGAGTGTTGTTTTCCTTTTGCAAAAACTGGACAGTCATCATCTTCATTATTTAAGATTCAACTCTCCATAACTAGTTTCTCTTCTATCCCTTTTTTCATTTATGTTTAAGAACATGTTTATATTGTGTTCCTCTTGGAAAAAATGCTTCTAGAGTATGGGTGGATGATGTTAAACAAACTTCAGCATCATTGTGAAGAACTAGTGCTGATATGGAAACAATAGAAGATGCTAGAGGAAGTTCAGTTGCTTGGCCAACTGAAGCAATCGTCATGATAGATGACTGCTGATCTTGTTAAGTTTTCTATCCCCGGTTGTACTTCATTCTTTATATGTTAGTTTATATAAAAGTGTCTAGAGACTGTTTATGAAAGCAAGGTTCCCAAGTTTTAAAATAAAATTCAATCATAATTTTGTTTATAGTAAAATATAATCCTAGTTTTCTTATAATAATTTTGTCCTTTTCTCCAAACTTATTATTCTAAGAATGCCTATTAAGGTATTATTTCTAATGAATTTTTCAAATGTTCTATGCAGTTGATGATAAGAAGTGGATGAAGGTTTATTGCCATAGAGTATCTTTTGGATATAACCAATGCAATGTACATATGACATAGGTCTCATGGGAGTTGAAATAAAGAAGCTATCAAATTTTTTGGAACTTTAGCTTTTGACTCGGATACAAGTTATTGCGTTAAGCTCTTTGTTTAGATATCACTCTTTGGGAAAGATGGACTTTGATATGTAAACAAAGTTTAGTTGAATGTTGATTACGCACTTTCAATACTAGATTTATATGTGATGACTTCTACTTGAGCAATTCATGATATATATGAGTACATGAATGTGCCTATTATGATTTATAAATATTTAAGAATTATTATGTACTTATTGGTAAATAACATAAAATTTATAACTTTTAAGAAATGATACAATATTATCATTGAAATGTCCAATTGTATTAAATCACAAATTTTACAATAACGAAGAATGCTATGAAATAAATTAAAAAAATTATATTATAACATTTTTTTTAGTGTTATAAGATATATTTTATATATTATGAAGTCATGGATATGGTAGTAATTATAACATTCATATGCAACTTATGAATTATATAGCATTCATGAATGTCATGTAAACATTGAAAATTGAAAATTAATTATAGCATTATGAAAACGCTAAGAATTTTATAGCACTCATGAATGTTATGTAAACATTGGAAATTAAAAATAAATGATAGCATTATGAAAATGCTATAATTTTATAGCATTCATGAATGTTATGTAAACATTGAATATTCAAAATAGATTATAGCATTTTGAGAAAGCTATAAATACAACTTATAGATAACATTTTTCAAGTGTTGTTACAGGTATATGAAATGCTATTGTTTTATAGCATTTTTTATGGATGCTATAGAGAAAGCATAGCATGGGTAGTTATAACATTCAGAAAATGCTATGAAAACCTTACAACAGCATTCATGGCATGTTATGAAATCCCATTTTTGTTGTAGTACAATTTTCCGCTACGATCCCATTTGGTCGCTATATATATCATTCTGCAACCATTTAAACGTGGTAGCTAAAGCTCTTGGGGGTTCCTTACCATTTTAGCGACCAAAACTTTGGTCGCAGAATGAAATTTTCTACTACAATTCGATATGGTCATTGTATGTGTCATTCTACGACCATTCATTATGGTAGCCAAATTACTAGGGAAAATCGATTTCCTTAACCTTTTAGCAACGAAAATGTTGGTCGCGAAATGAAATTTTCTGCCACCATTTCTTTTGGACGCTATAGATGACATGACATCTAGCTACCACTTCTCTTGTGGCTAAACATGATTTTGGGACAATATCTCTTAACCTTTTCAGCGACCACAATTGGTCGCGAAAAGCTTCTTTCAGCTATGAAACATTCAATGGTCACTAAAAGATAATTTTCCACCACTTGATTTTCTGCGACTAACGTTGTTTTCGTCGCTGGATAAGGATATGGCGACGAAATATTGGTCGCTGAAAAAAATTTTTACTTCGTCAGCTTTGGCCACCACCTTCAGCTACGAACATATACTTTCATCGCAGAATCAAACATATTGCTACCAATTTACATCTGTCGTCAAAAATTTGGTCGCTAAAGAGTAATTTTCTTGTAGTGTCTTAATATATTTCTTAAAAGACATGATACGAAACATGAAAAGATGTTTAAAATGAAAAATAAAACATGAAAATTTACTTTTTTTTTTTAAAGAAAAATAGTTTCAAGAAAACATATTGTCTTCTTTAAAGAAAAAAAGGGTATTTATTTTTTTAAGTTATTTTTATTTAATTAGATTTGGATCTTATCTTATTTTTTTATAAGCTTTGAAGAATTTTATAGCACATGTCAACTAAGATCTATAATGGTTAAAGGCCAAAATATATTCAAATTTTCTTTTCCTTATTAATATACTGAAAACTCATTGTTACAAACTGAACAAAGATGATATTCAAGTTTTGTCTTCTTCCTCTACTTTCCTCTGAGAGTTAAAAGAGACCAATTTGAAAAATGAAATAATAATAAAAAAAAGCCAATAAGACGAAGAGACTAGAACGAGTTTATGACTAACTTCTTGATGCATAAATGATGTTTTCTCAGTAAGAAATAACAAAAACAAAAACAAAAACATGAATCAAACAAATAGTTCAACGGAAGTATTACTAAAATTTGTAATAAAATAAAATTAAGCCAACATTTTGAAGATTCAACATCTAATTGTTTCCTGGTTGCAAGTATCAATTTTAATTCCGATGAGTGGGATGGTTGCTTTCTTTTTCTTTTTAACTTTATTTGCTAAATTTATACTGCTTCTATTTTCTGAAAATAAAGGGACAGGAAAAAAAAATACTTATATGCTTTATTAAATGAAAGCGATATGTAAGTGTTTCGCATTATCAAATCACTCATTAAAATATTATTTTATTATATGTTTTATAAATGGAGCATTAAATGGATATTATTTGATATGTTAGTGTATCTTGAAATAAGAGTTAGAAGGGTTTTGGATAATAGTTCTTAGGAAGACCAGCATTATTGAATAGCGATATGCATACAAACTATTGATATTATACATATAATGAGCTAATAATAGCTAGGTTGTTTTATGTATAAAAAGGAATTAGAGAAGTTGTGAGTAGCCACTTCCCTGCTGCGTGCTTCTTGGCTAATCGATTTAGGAAGTTTCTAATATCATAGCCATCTTCACCAAACAAACATCCTCATTCATTAATAATCAACATACTCACTTCTCTCTAAAGGTATACAGTACTTTCTCTTTCGAAACCTTTCCATCTTCATATCATGAAACATCAAACATTATCTTCTATAAGAAACACTCTATCAATTATAGTAAGCACATTCTCAGACGTTTTAATCCATATTAATTTTTTTCTCTCTGATTATAGCATAAACTCTTACCCTAACCCATCATATTTCTACATGCAAGAAAAATCATAATCTTCTTTAACAAACATTATATTGTAGTCTTTAAGCCCACATTTTGTTTGTTTAATTTTACATTAACTTGCATCCATGTTTTTGGTCTCGGTCAAAATATGCTGAAAGGCAAGACAAAGAAGAGCTTTAAAAGCAAAAGTTCTCATTTCAAATACAAAGCCATTTGGTCTTTCCTATTCTGTTGGAAAAATGATGGATTTAGAAGATGTATTATAGAAAACAAATATGTCAAAATTAGTAACTGCTTTGAAAAAAAAAAGAATTATATTAAATTCAATAATGATAATTCAAAATATTTAACATGGAAAGGATGAATTTAAAATACATGTAATAAAAATATGTTAAAATTACCCATTGATTGTATACAAGATAATTATATTAAACTTAGTTAATTATGATAATTCAACATCTTTAACACACGATTAATAGAAGGAATCCCATATGTTATTGATTATTGTAGAAGATGAATGTGATTTTAGAAAAGTTTAAATCATTTACCAAAAATGCTTATGTATGGTAGATAAGAGAGTTCTGCTCTGACAAGTACAACACAAAAACTGTATGCAAAAACTAAAGAGAAACAGTAGAGTAATATCACAAAAAGGTAAACAACACCTGTAGGCAAAAACTCAAGATAAACAACTATAGAGAAAGAGTAGAGCAATATGACAAAAAGATAAACAAAAGTTGTACGCAAAAGCTAAAGATAAACAGTAGAGTAATATCATAGAAAGATAACAAGGCCTGCATGCAGAAACTAAGATAACGGTAGAGAAAGATGAACAGAACATAAACAGTAGAGTAATACCAGAAAAGCATTTCAATATCAATTAGTGGTCATCACAGCAAACAGACATTATGTCAATATCAAGCAGTGATACCACAGCAATCAGCAAACAGATAGTGTGTCAATATCGATGCCAGAGCAATCAGCAAACAGGGGTAATATCAAGCTCTGTTCTCAACATATGTATCAAATTACAAACAAAAAAAGTAACATCAAGGTGCGCCCTAGAGTGACTGATCAACGACGGGGTGGCTGTAGAGTACCTTCACTGCATGGTAGACCAGCTGCTAGACCAGCTGCTAACAAGAGCTCCCATGCTATTGGAGACCTGATACATATATTTTTCAAGAAAAAGAGAAAAAAAAATCAGTCTTAGCATTATAATGAATATCAATTATTCAATAAACAATCAAGTCATTAGTGACACCTCCATAAGCGATCCACATGTCGGTATTCATCAAGCCGATGAGTATCGGAAGCACAAGCCAGCAGTCTTCTAGCTGTTGTGTCTGTTAATTAAACCAAAACAAAAGATTAAATAAACATTAAATCATGTATAGATTCAGAATTTACAGGACTCGTTTAATTGAGATAATCTTAACAGTATAATTAAAACATTTTTATTTATAAAAACTTGACAGATTTTTCCTTAAAGCCACGTACCATGAGTGTCAAATCTTGAGTATTAAAGTAACCCCGGCAATGATGATGAAGATGATCAAACCGAGGGAGAGTAGAATCCCAATCCACCTCTGAAAGGTTAGCGTTTAAAACATCGCTAAGGTTGGCTGTATTCTCAACCTTGTTTGTCAGTAACAAACACAAAAAAATAAAATAAAAAATAGCTAAAGTGCAGAATAAATGGTCTGAAAAATCAAGTTTACTCTTTATATGCATTAATTAATTAAAGTTTGTTAGACATTTCGTCTAAGAATAAGATAAGTGGTTGTTAACAGGGATATGTGTTATGTTCTAAATAAAGTTTGTGAAGGAGATGCATGCATGCATCTTGATAATCCATATCATGTCTGCCACTTAACATATATGGAGGATTCAACAATAAAATGCGAGTAACAAAATATTAAAAAGAAAAATAAATACTCACTTGGTAACAGGAGGGCGCAGACTTGATGTCATGGAGATTCGCAAGGATCTGGATGATAGTGAGATTGAGAAGGGAGTTTGGAAGTTGATGGTGAAGAAAAGCTTAAGTTCTGATTGAGTTTCAAAGCCATTTTTGTCAAAAAGAAGTGTTTTTTTTTTTTTTTTGTATTTAGTTATTGAATCGGGTTTGTGGTTATGTAGAAGTAATAACTAGTTCTGATTGGGTGAGAAATAGTAAGGAGAAGGAGAAGCGTATAGCATATGAAGAAAAACCTCTTTAAGTTGCCTGATAGGAAACAGACAACGCTGACCACAAAGACAGATAAGTCCATTAAATGTAGAACTCCTTCTAAACTGCCCACCGATTTCTTGTTTAATTTCGGATTTGCCCTTCTAGAGTTATTCCGAGGGAACCTAAATTTCATAAACAAAAACTTCTCCTTATAATTTGAATTAACAAAAATTTATTGATAAAAAAATAAAAATAAATAAAATTAATTATATCTTTAATAAAATTTAGTTAACTCAAATTATAGAGAAAGTGGATAATAATATTCTCCTTTAAATTAAGGTTCTTGAAGTTTGTTCTATGCTAGTTAATTCCAAATAGTACTCACATAATAACTTCGAATATTTTATTAATTCTACACTTTTAATTTTAAATTAAGACCTTAAAAAAAGGGAGAGAGAGAATTCAAATAAAAAGAAAAAAGCAAAGAAGAAAAGAAGACAAAATAAATATTATTTATGTTAGAGGGAACAAAAGGTTGTTTTCAAAGTTTTGAGGGGGTACAAAAGTAAATCTAACATTTTTAAATTCTGATTTCGGTGTCATATTTTGATTTTGGGTGTCAAAAGAAAATGGTTTTCAGAATCTTTAACTTGATGCATTTAAATCATGATGGCATATATATGCAAATAATGGTCTGATATATTTTGGCCACGGCCAGATTTAGTTAATAAACGTAGCTTATTGTTTCCATAAAAATACTTGGTTGACCGCCATGATCAAGTAACTAATTTGTTTGTATCACTTCTCGTTACGTTACGTGGAACTGAATATATAAATAATATTAAATAATAATAAATAAATAAAGGTTCTTATCTTTTATTTAGATGATGACGATGATTATGAACATCTCAGACTGAGACAGCAGACTTTGCTATTATAATAAGACAAGTTTAATGTACATAGAAAAGCTAATTATAGGAGTAGCATGCAGTTCGGGATCGACAATTAGGTTATAATTATATATGACGATTGAGAAAGCCGCGACCTCGACTCAAACCCCGACTTTTCTGCCAAAAATCCAGCTGAAGGGAACACTAGTAAAAAGATTTTGTATGTAGACTGCCTGAGTAGGGATGGCAAATTTCCAGTGCAGGTGCAGGTTTGGCATTCCCGCACCCGCACCGGAAAAAAATATTCTTTCCCGCACCCCGGAAAATCCTCGGATTTTTTCGGGTTTTTTTCGGTGCGGGTTTTTACGGGTATTGGAGTGTTACACCCGCACCCGGAAAAAAAAACCCAGATTTTCCCCAGATTTTTTATTTTATAAAATAAAATTTATTTTAAATAATATATGTTTGCATAAAATATCTCAAAGATGCGACTAGCACTGATGGCAAAGCCAGTTGTAGAAGGGTTGGTGGCCTAGGTTCGAACCACAACTCCCTCAATTTATAAGTTTTATATAAAACAAAATTCATTATATAAACTTATCTTAAACAACTAACACAAAAAGGCAAGTGGTTCATTGGTTAACAACTCAAAATTAAACTTGCAGGTCTCGGGTTCAAATCTTGCCATATACATTTTACATTGTAAAATTAAAAAAAGGCTGGGCTTTGCGGGTGCGGGCCGGGGACCGGGGTTCCTTAGTAATACTGGACCCGTACCGCACCCGCACTTGTTTGTACTTAGTAAACCCGTCTCCGGGCCCAATCCCGGATTTCTGGGCTTTTCCCCGGCCGGACTGGGCGGGTAATTTCCGGGTACCCGGCCCATCCGGGGAAAAATGCCATCCCTATGCCTGAGAGAATCAGAAGACTGGATGATGAAGCTCGGAAGAGGGCCAAAAAAACAGTGTTTCTTAATAAAATACTGTTTGGCACCACCACTTTTGGGTTTAAAATCGTGCGGTAAGTTCCACGGAATCGTGCGGTAAGTTCCACGGGGGATTATGGTGGATATCACATCAAGGAGTTCGCGTCTATGTCTGAGACTCTGAAGTCTATCCAATATGGGCTACATCCTCGCAAGGCACAATTGAACAGCCAGGCCCATATCGTTGTTATAATGCCACAGCAAGAGCTGACCTTAAAAATTTTGAAAAAGTGGGCCATAACACTACTGGCATTATTGTGTTCAGACAAGTTATACGTAGGTATAGTTTTTCTATTACGAAAATTTAAAAAAAAAAATAAAAATATAACAAATTTGTTATAAATTTAGAGGATATCGTCAACTAATACATCATCTAAGTAATTAAAAGAATATATCATCGATCTGTATAAAACTATAACACAGGCAACTAATGTCAAAATAATTACACAAAGCTTAATATACAACGAGGTACTATTAACCATTAGTATAAAATAAAGCATTGAACAAAACTTACACTGTTTCTACGTTGCCTTGACGATCAGGGAGATCATAGATCATGTATATGATCAAGTAGGCTATTCAAGCAACAGATGGACGCAATTCATCACTAACAAAGCCATGCAGTTTGGATGAACAGGAATAGAGGACCCAAATTGGCAACTTATACAAGTGGCAATATATGGGTATGGGGGAAAACTGATGAACTGACTTGTTCTCGTATATTGTCCTCATGTCTAACTATTAAAATAATTAAAAAATGAGGGAAAACCCTAATATGTGGTTTCTTCATTTTTTACTAATGACAATGCTAGAATACATTGAAATCATTATAAACGTATAATGAAATCATTAAATCATTATTAATAATAATGAAATCATTAATAAATAGAAATAGCTTCATCATAATCTATAATTAAAAAAAGGCTCTGTTGAGCTTAACAACACAACAAAATAATAAGAAAACTCAGTAGAGCAGCACAAAAAGAGGAGAAAATCTAGCAGATATGTTTCTAATAAAATCAACACCTATACATACTTCTACATGCTACATATGATTGAAAATAAGTATTGTTCTGTAACCATATTCAGTATTAGAATGACATGAACTTCTCTTTGAAGAGCTAAAAAAATTAACACAATCAATAACACAGTTAAACACGAGCCTAAACTTATTTTGAAAAAAAAAAGGTCTAATGGAGAGAACATGCGCAACGGCCATGGTTTTTTTACTCTTTTCTCTTAAGAGACCAACGATAGTGTGTTGTGTGTGTGTTTTTTTTCTTTCTTTTCTCTTAAGAGTTGACGAGAATGTGTATGTAACGTGGTTCTCACGGGTTCTACTCGTTTATGCTTAATTTTACCTTATTTATTTTTGTATTATTTTTGTGCTACATTTGTATTATATTTGCGATGCAATATTTTTCGCTTATTTTCTTATTATTATATTATTGGATGCTAGAAATTAATATTTTAATACTTTTAGGGCATTTAAGGCTAGAAAAAGTAATATCAAGGTGCGCCCTAGAGTCACTGATCAGCGACGGGCTGGCTCTAGAGCACCTTCACTGCATAGTGGACCAGCTGCAAAATGCTAACAAGAGCTCCCATGCTATTGGAGACCTGATACATATATTTTTCCAGAAAAAGAGAAAAAAAAACCAGTCTTTGCATTATAATGAAGATCAATTATTCAAATAATGACTATGAATTTGATATAAGTAAATAATTCTACTATAACAATCAAGTCATTAGTGATGCCTCCATAAGCGATCCATATGCCAGCATTCATCAAGCCGATGAGTATCGGAAGCACATGCTCGTAGTCTTCTGGCTGTTGTGTCTGTTAATTAAACCAAAACAAAAGATTAAATAAACATTAAATCATGTATGGATTCAAAATTTACAGGACTCATTTAATTGAGATAATCTTAAAAGTATAAAGCATTTTTATTTACAAAAACTTAACATATTTTTTTCCTTAAAGCTACGTACCACGAGTGTCGAGAATGACAGATACATGATAAAGCTCATCATAGCTGCTGACACTATGGCCACCATAGGAATCTTGATTATTAAAGTAACCCCGACAATGATGATGAAGATGATTAAATCGAGGGAGAGTTGAATCCCAATCCACCTCTGAAAGGTTAGCATTTAATACATCACTAAGGTTGGCTATACTCTCAACCTTGTTTATCATTAACAAAAAAAAAAAAAAAAAGCTAAAGTGCAGAATAAATGGTCTGAAAAATCAGCAAGTAAAAAATAACAGAGGAGAAGATTACGATTTTTTGCTTCTGCAGGCCTTTTTTCTTGATCCGATTAATCAACACTTTCTATGCCTTGCCTTGAAGTTGGCCTGACCCCTACTTTTTGGCTTAATGTCATAATCCCTCTGCTTAATTTTGACTTATCTAATACATCATCTAAGCAACTAAAAGAATATATCATCGATCTGTATACAACTATAACACAGTCAACTAATGTCACAATAATTACACAAAGCTTAATATACAACGAGTACTATTAACCATTAGTGTGAAATAAAGCATTGAACAAAACTTAGAATGTTTTTATGTTACCTTGACGATCACGGAGATCATAGATCATCTATATGATCAAGTAGGCTATTCAAGCAACAAACAGACGTAGTTCATCACTAACAACGCCATGCGGTTTGGATGAACAGGAATGAAGGACCCAAATTGGCAACTTATAAAAGTGGCAATATATGGGTATGGGCGAAAACTGATGAACTGACTTGTTCTTGTAGATTGTCCTCATGTCTAACTATTAAAATAATTAAAAAATGAGGGAAAACCCTAATCTTTGGTTTCTTCATTTATTTCCTAATGACAATGCGAGAATACATAGAAATCATTATAAACCTATGATGAAATCATTAAATCATTATTAATAATAATGAAATCATTAATAAATAGAAATAGCTTCATCATAATCTATAATAAAAAAAGGCTCTGTTAAGCTTAACAACACAAAAAAATAATAAGAAAACTCAGTAGAGCAGCACAAAAAGAGGAGAAAATCTAGCAGATATGTTTCTAATAAAATCAACACCTATATATACTCCTACATGCTACATATGATTGAAAATAATTATTGTTCTGTAACCATATTCAGTATTAGAATGACATGACCTTCCCTTTGAAGAGCTAAAAAAAATTAACACAATCAATAACACAGTTAAACACGAGCCTAAACTTATTTTGAAAAAAAAGGTCTAATGGAGAGAACATGCGCAACGGCCATGGTTTTTTTCCTCTTTTCTCTTAAGAGACCAATGATAGTGTGTTGTGTGTGTGTTTTTTTTCTTTCTTTTCTCTTAAGAGTTGACAAGAATGTGTATGTAATGTTGTTCTCATGGGTTCTACTCGTTTATGCTTAATTTTACCTTATTTATTTTTGTATTATTTTCGTGCTACATTTCTATTATATTTGAGATGCTATATTTTTGGGTTATTTTGTTATTATCATATTATTGGATGCTAGAAATTAATATTTTAATACTTTTAGGGCATTTAGGGCTAGAAAAAGTAATATCAAGGTGCGCCCTAGAGTCACTGATTAGCAACGGGCTGGCTATAGAGCACCTTCCCTACATAGTAGACTAGCTGCAAAATGCTAACAAGAGCTCCCATGCTATTGGAGACCTGATACATATATTTTTCCAGAAAAAGAGAAAAAAATCAGTCTTTGCATTATAATGAAGATCAATTATTCAAATAACGACTATAATTTTGATATAAGTAAATAATTCTACTAGAACAATCAAGTCATTAGTGACGCCTCCATAAGTGATCCATATGCTGGCATTCATCAAGCCGATGAGTATCGGAAGCACATGCCAGTAGTCTTCTGGCTGTTGTGTCTGTTAATTAAACCAAAACAAAAGATTAAATAAACATTAAATCATGTATGGATTCAGAATTTACAGGACTCATTTAATTGAGATAATCTTAAAAGTATAAAGCATTTTCATTTACAAAGACTTAACAGATTTTTTCCTTAAAGCCAAGTACCACGAGTGTCAAGAATGACAGATACATGATAAAGCTTCTCATAGCTGCTGACACTATGGCCACCATAGGAATCTTGAGTATTAAAGTAACCCCGACAATGATGATGAAGATGATTAAATAGAGGGAGAGCAGAATCCCAATCCACCTCTGAAAGGTTACAAATTGAGCTAGATCATTTTTTTTGATGGCCTAGGTTTGGGATTGATGAAATGGATTGAGTTGGAACAGGCTTGATTTGAGCTACAAAGTACGTAAATTGTGTGGAGCCACTATGAAACTTCTTTTTTCTATTTAAAGTTGACTGCCTTCCTAAATTAGAAACTGGCCTATAGTCTTTTGTTAGAAGCATTTTCAAACAAGATGCTCCAAATATCTTTTGTCCCCAATTTTATGTGCAGAAGTATTTTAACTATTCGCCTTGTAGAATTATTTGTGGGATAGTCTTATTATCCTAAGTTGTGTTCAAGTTTCTTCACCTTGTTGGCTATATTTAAAAACCTTTCCATAAATTCTTCCTCGAGTCTCTAATCTTGTTTAAGTTTTTTCTTCTATTGGCTTTTGAATTCTGAAGTGCAACACTGTCAGGTGCTATCAGATGATAAAAAGAGGGCTCTGTATTATCAATATGGAGAAGCTGGAGTTAAAAGTATTATAGGTGGAGGATCAAGTGCTTATACGGCACTTCATCTGCTTGTATCTCATATATTAATTTTATTTTGCTGACATTGAATAAGGGCGAAATAGCTAACCCCTGAAAAATAGGGGTTTTCTTTGATGTGATAAAGCTTTTTGGCGGAATGCCAGGAAACTCAATTAATTGAGTTTAGCTAAATTTTGCAAATAATTTACATAAGAGTTTCAAATAATGCATTATGATAATCGGAGCAATTAATGCATGTTGAGTTCATTGAGTTCTATTTACTTGTTTTTTAACATCTTCAAAATGCATGGCATCATCATCTGGAAGTCTGGGTCTAGGAGTTGTACAATTTCTCTCTGGTATTCTGAAGCTTCCTTTCGTTTAATATACCAATTGTTCTTTCAGTTCCTTCCTTAAATTTTTGGATTCCTTTCGACTTGTGGAGTGTTGGAGAAAGTTGTTGATGCTTTCCAAAGATGAAAAATGACCAAATCAAATGTCCAATATTTTGGAAGATACTCTGTAAAATTATTGTTATATCACTAATGTCGAGTATTAGATGTTTAGGAAGATTGTATCCTAAAATATTCCTCTGCTATATATTTTATCTTGTAGCAGAAATTAAGACATGGAGAAAAGATTAGAAAACATACTTTTTGGTCTTGAAGTATTTTAGCATTTCAAGGGACTAGAGAATGTATAAATTTTCTCAATCATTATATCTTGTTAATGCAGGCTTACCGTCATGAATTGTTAGAGGCCTATGAATGTTGCATGAAAGATAAGAGAACTGGAAAAGATGCTGAGCTTACTTAGGTAATATTTTACTCAATTGGGGAGGGGTTATTAGCTGGACATTTTATTTGGGTTACCTTGGAATAAGGACTTGGGTTTTTGAATTTATTGTGATTCAAAATTTTTTGTTAGGTTTTGTTTCCCTTGAGGCCTACCTGTATGTGAAAAAAAGTTACACTTCTTTTATTCTATTAATACAGATAATTTTTGTTTATGCATATACATACAAGCAATTGTTGTTTTTTGGCATTGGCTTGTTAGTGTTAGAAATTCTCTGTGCCAATGCTATGGGCCTATGGCTATGAAACTCTTTGTCGTCCTTATGGACTTCAATTCCAAGTTCTTTTGTAGGAAAATTTAATCTTTCAATCTCCTCTTTTTTTTTTTTTTGTGCTCATCCTTAGTATTGGAAATTTCCCAACTTTATTGATGACGCTGCCTTGATACTAAGTTTATCATTGGGAACTTAGGAGTTTGATATGATTTTACCGACTTGGCACTTACGTTTTAGCTTTTTTCCAGTATGCTAAATATTTCAATGCCTATTTCCAGTATGCTAAATATTTCCAGTATGCCTCGATACTGAGTTTATCATTGGAAACTTAGGAGTTTTATGAGAAATTTGTTTAATGTGACAAATGATATAGATAATAAATTTCTTAAAATTTTTAAAATACCTATTTTATATATATATATATATTAATTTTTTTAAATACTTGGCGGCTAAAAACTGTCAAGTATATCTTTTTTTAATTTTTAAAACTATTATACTTGGTGGCCAAAAACCGTCAAGTATATTTTTTTAAAATTTTTATAACTATTGGTGGCCAAAAACCACCAAATATATATTTTTTAATTTTTTTAAACTATTATACTTGGCCGCCAAAAACCACCAAGTATAGTCAAGTTATTTGATAGGTTGACCGACTGCCAAATTGACTATATTTGGCGGTGCCATTGTTGGCGCTTTCAAGACCGCCAAATATATACTTATTTGGTGGCAAAAAACCGCCAAATATGAGCATTTTTCTTATAGTTTCTTTAAGTTTTAGTACAATCACCATTTAGCTTGAACAATGCAAATATAAATGAAAATTTATACAAAGATTTTTTATTCTAATAAAAATTAACTTTTTTTTTACTTTTAATGATTGTCGAATAATTAGATTTGTTACGAAATATTTTATGATATATATCATGTGTATATGTATTTTTATTTTAAATTAAGAATAAATTATATTTATGTTATTTTAAAAATTTATAGATGTATGAATTTTTTTTAATGAAGTAGTTTGAATATAAATTTTTTATAATTTTTAAATAATGATTATAAATATATTTATATTTTAGATAAAATAATTTAACAGAATTTAAATTGGGTGAGGCATGGCAGGGCGGGGTCTTCTGTTTAAAATTTTGCCCCGCCTCGCCCCGCCTCGTTCCGGGGCAACAAGGTTGGGCAGGAAAAAATTCAACAGGGCAAGGATGGGTACCTGCCGCCTCGGACGTACCCTGTACCATTGCCAACCCTAGCCTTCATCAATAGCCACTTTGCATCTCATCTTCCTCTTTATCTTGGCACCATCATTGACTTGCCCACAACTGCCAAGTTCACTTTCTCAGGTTGCTAGATCCATGACCTCTATGTCACAGATATGCCGCACTCCATTGTTATAGAAAATTAGAGTTGAAATTTGAAATTTGTTTTCTATTTTCTGAAGTGGAAACAGAATTGGAGATGAGAGACAGAGAGTATTTGTTGCAGCCAAAAGATAGATGGAAGGAGTTTGAGGGAGGATTTAGTGCAAATTAAGACGATGTAATTAATTGATTTTTTAAAAATAATTACTAAGTTAATTGATTTCTTTTAGGTTTTATATAAATGAGTACTTGGATCTAAAATTATGAGTAATGCTACTCATACAAACTACTTATACAAACTCACATATACAAACTGATGTGGCATCCTTATATGATCGCCACATAACTCATGTTAATTAATGTCATTTATTATTAATATATATTTATCAAATCACTACATTTATTTATCAAATCATATCGTGCCACGTCAATTTGTATAGATGAGTTTGTATAAGTAATTTGTAAGAGTAGCATTACTCCTAAAATTATAAGATAATTTAATTAATTCTTTCTTTTTTCTCTATTATATTAATGTTTAAAAAATTGATGACTATGTGGTATTGATACATTTCAATCAAGAAGTTCATTATGTGAGATTGTTAATTTGTGTTTGATGTATCTTAAATAAAAACCGTAAATTCGAATTAAAATAATTATGTTTAATGATTATTTAGTCTAAAAATATTTTAGTGGGTTACTCTGATTTTATGAATTCTGATTTATTAGTCTTATGGAAGTATTGTGTGAATTTCATTGTTAATTCTAAGAACCGTTGTGTTCTAATGGTTGTTTAGATTAGAGGGCTAGAGAAGATTTTAGAAAAAATTACGAAAATAGATCCAAACTAAGGAGTGTCTTTGAAAATTGAACTCACTCCCCGACTCTTCGATTTGAGTATTTTTTTTTCAACTATCCAAATATTTTAAACCAATGCACATGAGCATAAAGTGACTAGGTAAGTAAAATATTTGACTATATTTGAATTTTAACGTCATTAACAAACAGAAGGATGAATAAAAATCCTCACCCTCCTCAGGAAATTTTACAATAGAAAAAACGTAGAAAAGAAAAAAAAAATTAACACCCCTATTAAGCGCTAGTATACATCATCTTTTGATTAAAAAAAATGGATCTTTATATATATATATATATCCAGAAACCAGAAGCTAGCACTAAGCAGCAGATCGGTTGGTAATGTAGGGGACAACACCAGCCTCCAATAACGCTGCCATGCGTTGCCGATTGACTGCAGCCTCAGCTTCAGCCACAGTATTATTATAGTCCAGTTACTCATCATCGTATATATGCCACCATTTTTTTACTAGCATCTTGATATCTTCCCTTCCATGTTCTCTTTTGCCAGTATACCTCCATGGCTTAGACCCCTGAAAAATAATTTATAGAATAATTAGATTATAATCTTATTTTCATATTTAAACATTAATTCTGAGTATATTAATAAAATGATGTGACGATATATACTCACGGCAGCACAGTTGTGAACAACTTTGACTTTGTCAAGTTGAATGTTTTCAGGGCGACGCCATAACATGGCCGGCAACCGGAGGAATAGGCTTGTAGATCTCCCTAAAGAACATGTTCAAGAAGGCCTGCAAAACCACATAATTCTTCTTGTTAATGATATGTCACAACAGGCAATGAATTGATACAATTTCATTGACAAAAAAAGGACAGCTGCGCACCTGCTTAGCAAATGGGGTGGGAGGGGTAACTTGGAGAGTTTTCAAGAGGTCATGATATGTTATGAGATTAGGCTCATAAACAAACATGCCTGCATCGAAGTAGAGTGCAGGCTTGGGACCCAACTCAGCAGGCCACTTCACCCTATCAGGGCATTGTTGGCAATGCCCAATCTTGTGCTGAGGGTTGTGTGACACGACCCGCTCCTAGCTACACGAGCGAATCGTGCCTAAAACTATGCTAAGAAAATTTACTTTTTAAAATATATTCTAATTTAAGAAAATTTGGCAGAGTCTCTCCAGTATTTTGACTAATCCCCCTGCCAAGTACACAAATTTCAACACATTCCAAAATATTTATAAAACTACTAACTTCCTTTTTGGGGACCTTAAGTCCTCTATCAAAACAATTGTTTCTCCAAAACAGTCTTTAGAAGAAAGTATGGCCTCCGGCCTTAAATATAATTAATTACAATTCAAAAGTTTACAACTAGGATTTTTTTTATATAAGTTTCCTCAAAACTCATGCATAAAGAGTAGACAAAAGTTTTTAAAGGAAACTAAAACAAAATCCTTGATGTATATACAGTATAAAAAAAATATACACATGTAACAAAATCATCAGCAAAAGTAAAACTAGGTATCAAAAAGAAAGCTTCCAAAACATCATCAAGTGGCCAACCTCAGGTAGCTATTGGCGTTCTGACTGAACACTGCAATCTCCTTGGAAAAATGGGTTTAAAAAAAAAAGGGGTGAGTATAAACTCAGTGAGTGGGATAGAGTCATTAAAATAGATAAAAATTTGCATAAGATAAAATAATACATCATAACAAGTAATTAACTAAAAATTCTGCTTTACTAACATTGATTAGAAAACTACTTCTAAAAGATACAAAAACGAGGAAGCTAATCTTTAAATAATCCATATGCCTTTCACAAAAATCAAAATTTTGATATAA
Source organism: Boswellia sacra (assembly GCA_013180625.2). Classification (NCBI taxonomy): domain Eukaryota; kingdom Viridiplantae; phylum Streptophyta; class Magnoliopsida; order Sapindales; family Burseraceae; genus Boswellia; species Boswellia sacra. The sequence goes on from SNVD02008671.1 coordinate 19,363, forward strand.
AAATATTCTAAGGCATTTCCACTTGCATTCAATTTGATAACTGTATTAAGGTTCTAAATCCCGTAAAACTCATTTCGCATTTTAAATTTCTAAATCATTACAGTTTCACTAATCAAGTACCCAAACTAATCTGACTGATCATGACCTGGCGGGGCTAGGATCGCTCAGGCCAAGATATCTCTATACTGATCCTACGCATGCGCAGAGCTGCCCCCAAAGGGCTAAACATCCAGATCACACGGCCCAAAGCCTCTATGTGTGCCTGAATGGGTCCCAAAGACCTCTATACTTTCACTATCTGAATGAATTGGGTACTAGCTTAGTAAAACATAAAAATTCGATTCTGTACTTTTAAATCTCTAAAACATTAAACAATTCTTTCTAATAACAACATAGATAAAATTTGATAAACCATGAAATATGCTTCATACAAGAATAAAGGAATATCTGTTTACTAATATAATAAAGTTTCGCTAACAATTATAATAAAAATAGAAATTTATAAATTATAATTCAATTATTGGTAAAAATGTATGTTTTTCCCACTCACTATCTTGCGGATTAACTTGCGTGGCAACCTCTTCTGCGATCGGATCTCGGTATGTATTAGGAACCACAGTCTCACCTAAGGAAAAAGCCAAATAAAATTCTTTAATAGCACAAAACCGTAGTCTCACCAATAACATATTAATTCTTCTAATTAACTCCATTTTCACACTTCTTAAACAGACCAATTCTGGTTCTCTGATTTTTAATAATTAATTGACTCATCCAAATGGTCTAATATGCTATAGAGGTCTTCTACACATACATATCTAATATCATATAAAATTTCATAGCATTATATGCTCAACAGGTATCTCAAATCCTTCATTTTTCCAGATACACAAATTCTGTAAATTTCCTTCCAAATCTGACCTCTCACAATTCCAAAATACATGATAATTTGTACTGAATTTATAAAATCACAAAAATCTCCAGTTTTAAACTAGACATACATACAAACTCATATCCCAAATTTCATAATTTTTGAAGACCTCTAGGTACCTTAATTAACTTGCCCAATACTGATTTTCTGCAGAAAAACTGAATTTCTAGTGGTGAACAGTAAACTTCGAAAATTCATAATAAATTGCATACTCCACATTTTTCAGTGAATCCAATTTTAAACAAATCCTTAGGATGTCTATTTTAACATATAAAAATTTCAGAATCAGATTCAAATCCAACAGACTGCTATAATTTTCGAAATCTATACTGTTCACAGAACCCTAATTTTCCATAATTATCATCAAAACTTCAATTCCTTCAAAATACAAGAAATTAAAGCCTAAATAAGCATGAAAATCTCATTTCTCTCTCTAGTTTCTCTCTCTATTACATCTCCAAATATCAAACAACCTCCTCCTAATATTGATCTAGAGATAGGATTGAAATTATATAATTTAATTAAACTAAGAGATGAAGAAATTACCTTAAAATCTTCAAATTCCTTAAAAAAAATCAAAATCTTCTCTTGCTTTCCTCTCCCTCTATCTCACGTTTTCCCCTCTGTCTTCCCTTCTAGATTTTCTCTTTTCTTTTCTAATTAAATCCAAATAAATGCTTAATATAAATGTAGAGAAAATAATTAAATTTGTGGGCTGGGTTAAAATAATGGGCTGGGCTTAAGTTAAAAAAATAAATGGGCTTTACATTGTGACTCCAGGTCTTCTCACAGAAGCAGTCCGTCACTGCATAGAAAACCATCAGGCATGTCAAAGCGGTGATCTATGTTTTCAAATACTTGAATATCACCATCCAAGTATATCATCTTGCTGTACTCAACGAACTACAAAATTTAGATTTCAAAAAAAAAAAAAAAATCCATGACAATCTACAATAGATTTTGGAATTTAGTCTATACCACTCCTCGCCAAGGAAATAAATAAATAAATAAATAAAGTGCAGTTACAAAGGGGCAATGGAGAGAATACATTCGAGTATCTTGCCTTTCGAGGGTCTCTCAATGCCTGTTGCACCTCCACTTTGTGGGGCGGTGTTTTCATGTGTCAGGTTGGCTCCGGTCGCAAGGTGGCTATGGATACTCATCTCTTGGGCTGAAGAACCTGAGTTGTTGGTTGTTGGAGGAGGAGGTCTGACAGCAATACCAGGACTTAACAGTACCCTTTGGCATAACAAACTTTTCTCAAAAGTTCTAAACAAGGGCGACGTGTTCGTTTTCCCCATTGGTCTCATTCACATCCAATTCAATATCGGAAGAACAAATGCGGTTGCCATTGCTGCTTTAGCCAGAATCCTGGTGTGATTACAATAGCATACGCAGTATTTGGATCGATCCTGCTATTAATCCAGATTTTATTGCTTGCGCCTTCCAGTTGGACGTAGATGTGGTCAATATCTTCAGGCTAGGTTCGGCTGGCCGGTGGATGGTTTTAATTAGAGAAATGTTGTCAAATGCAGGGTGGTGCATGTAGCAACTTTAGTATTTGAATAATTAATGTTTGGCGTCGTCTTTTTGATGTGTTATTATCATAATAATCCTAGTTAACTAAAATTAATTACGTGACAAAGTGGTGCAAACTTGTAGCCAAAATTGTTATATATATATAGAAGTTTCAAACTAGGTTGCTGTTAATTTTTGGCTCCTTTCTCCCTCTGTGTTGCAATTTTACAACATATTTTATTGGTTTCAAAATCAAAGTAAATTTCAACGTGCAACGCACTTGAAACAAGTAATAATTTAAATTGCCACTTCATGTAAATAGTACAGATGCAAAATTACTGGTTTTGTCCTACAAATATCTGCAACAAATAATTAGATTTTTCTAAGAAGTTGCATTACTATTTTGACTTAACCAGTGCAAGGAAATAAAATGAAAAACTCAAGATGACTTCGAAACAAAAAAAAAAAAAAAGCAACTATGTAAAAGTGAAATCAACCAAAAACGGAGGTTGAATGCCTAATAAATAATGACTTTAATTAATAAAGATATTAATTCCTCAATCCAGAGTAACAGTTCTACCTAAAAAATTTTCAAAACGGTAGAGGTCTTTCCTATTTTACATGAAATTCGTTCATAAGCTTTACATTATGCGTTGAGGGATGTTTCTTAACTCGCGTGTTGGAGGAAGCTAGGCTAGCTAGCTATCTTCTGTCGTCTAATGCAATGTGTCAAAAATGCTTGTTTTTTCATGCCTTCGACTTCGATATTCTCTCCCAGTGAGTTATTTCTAATCGACAATACGTATAAAAAAATGATTAGTAGTTGTTAGAAAAAGTAAATGTGTAGATAAAAATATGATTGTTATGTTGTTATTACGAACTAGCCAACAAGTCTATTAACGAGGGAACAAAATAAAAATTCAAAAACAGAACTAAATCCAAGTCTTGAGAAAAGACAAAAGTTTTCGATCAACGGAAGCAACGAAGTTTCAAGACAAAGAATAATGCACTCTTAGCCTCCCCACTTAAAAAATGAATTAATAAAGACGACCGCTTCAATGTAAAAAATTGGTTAGTATTAGCAATGACGAGATTAAAATATTTACTTAACTGACAAATGGTATTAAATTGGGACGTTGTTCAAGTCTTCAAGAACGAATCATGGTGCAAATAATTAAAAAAAGATGACGATGAAAGACTTGGCAAGTCTGCATGCCTGATCTGCCTCAAATGGGAAAAACAATCAAGGACTGGTTCAAATGATTGCAGCTATAAATACCCCAGCTCCCCTTGCAGCATTTCTCGCCCCTCAACAAGCAATAATACTTGAAGAATAGAGAGACTATAATCACAATGAAAGGTTTTCTTTTCGCTTTCGTCCTCCTGGCTTTGGCTTCCTCATTTGCCTCTGCTTTTGACCCTAGTCCTCTTCAGGACTTCTGTGTAGCCGTGGATGACCCCTTGCACGGTGGTATGTACTCGGTGCTTTTCTCTACAGCTAGTTCGGCAATCTAACTATTGCATGGCATGTTTTTCATCACTACTCACTAGCATATATATCATCATTGATTTAACTTTTATTCAATGCATGCAGTGTTTGTGAATGGGAAGTTCTGCAAGGACCCCAAGCTTGCCAGAGCAGAGGATTTCTTCTTTTCAGTTAAAAACCCTGGAAACACAAACAATCAAGTTGGTTCAAATGTCACTGCTGTAAATGTACAGCAAATTCCAGGACTTAACACTCTTGGCATATCCGCTGTTCGCATTGACTACGCTCCATACGGCCAGAACCCACCTCACACTCACCCCCGTGCCACTGAGATACTTGTAGTTCTTGAGGGAACTCTATTGGTTGGTTTTGTCACTTCCAATCCTGAAAACAAGCTTTTCACCAAAGTTCTAAACAAGGGAGATGTGTTCGTCTTCCCCATTGGTCTCATTCACTTCCAATTCAATATTGGAAAAACAAATGCGGTTGCTATTGCAGGTCTAAGCAGCCAGAACCCCGGTGTGATTACAATAGCAAACGCAGTATTTGGATCAGATCCAGCCATTAATCCAGATTTTCTGGCCAAGGCCTTCCAGTTGGACGTAAACGTGGTCAAATCTCTTCAGGCAAAGTTCTGGATGGATGGCAATTAGAGAGAAATTAAGTTGTCAAAGGAAGTGAATTGCAGCAACTTGTTTGGCAAATTTTTTTTTTTTTTTCTAGTCGATTGTCTTAATTTTATCACCAAAAATGTAATAAAGTGTTTCGCATAAACATATGCACCATCAAGACATCTATCATCTATGTTTGTGTTTGGTTAATAACACATCATTGCTTCTTTTCGCGCCTATAATTCCTCTGTCAATTAAGACCAATTTGTTGAGATAATAATATTGGCTTCCCAGTTCCCATCACTCTAATTTTATAAGCTGAAATAGTAATCAACACATAAAAAGTGGAAATTGTTCTAAGAACTTATGAAGATGCAGAACAAATATTTGTGAGAAGCTTGATCACCTGCCACGTAAGCTTGTGTACATCTAATTTCGTTGGCCAAGTGAAGTGGGCGGCTAGTAATCCTTATAAATATAGAAGCCAGCTCCCTTGTAGTTCATATAGGGACAAGTAAATTATACTATAAAAACGTTTTTATTGTAGGATTATGGCCAAACCGATCGATCATCGATATTTTTATGTGCATGGTTCAATAATTGATAAATTGATACACTGTTTATTATAGATCCATATATTAGATCACATAAGATATGTTATAGAAACTAAAGAAATCATTGACTTTAAATTAACATATTGCAACCTGTCTTTTCCATTAACGTAGGTGAAACCGGACATTTCGACTTCGTTCTTCCTAACATGGCAGTACTAGTAATTTCAGTTTCTTAAACCTGAGCTACAGTAAATAAATTATGAGTAGAAGCTTGAAATAATAAACATAAGTTTAGTCAATGCGTGGCGTGGGACATGTCCTTTCCCGACGTTACGCAACTAATCGCTTACAAACAAAATCAAACACATAATTATTACAATAACGTGTATATCTAGCTAACTATCAATAAAAGCCTTTGTGTTGGCAGGTTATATACGATAAATTTGTACGAGAAAGTGGAAGCTATGTATCTTTATTTGGAAGAATTAGGATCCTCTAGTCACTTGATTTGTCTCAGTTTTTTAGGATAATTTGTAAAAGTCCAATCTAATCCTATTAATTAATATTGCAGACCTTGAAACAACAGTTTATATAATCCCAAATATATTGTATTATTGGAAAATTAATTTATTTTTCATTTATAGAATTATGATGGCATTTGTTGTATTTAAGATGTTGATAATGATGATGCACAAGCAAAGGGTGTTAATTTCGTAAAGCAATTGGATATATACCAGAACCTAACCTAGTTGACACTTGACAATTTCCTATAGCTTTACTTAGTCCTACTGGAACCATGTCAATAAAGCCTCCTTGTGTGTCTTCGTATATATCCAAATTATTTTCCAACAAGCAAGAACCTAATCCAACTCTTTCACATTTGCAAAGTCTGATAAAAAATTAAATATTAAATAATAAATATAACAACAGAAAGTGACGGTCATGGACTAGAGTCAAATCGGATGAAGATCGATATCAGAAGCTGCTCTAGACCGGCGGACAGAATATTTAATTAAAATCTTCGCCCACTTTCTTGTTTTCCATTCTATTATGGTTTTTTTTTTTTTAAAGTATATCAGGTCAACATTTATCACAACATTATGGTTGCCGAATGTTCGATACTTAGCACCAAATTGAACTCCTCTAGTCTCATCCATTCTCTAGGACTATAGTCTCATCATTTGAGTCTGAAATTAATGTTGTTCACAATGATTATAAGATTGAGGGAGCGACTTTTTTTTTGCCTAAAATATAAATAGGTTGGAATATAAAAATCTGAATGATATATTTGTTTTTTTATTTTAAATATATCTTAATTGAAAGGTCTAAAAACGAATGTTTTTACATATATATTCTTATTTATATATATTATTTTTATTTGTGATTTTATTTCGCAAAGTAAAAATATTTGCATACTAAAGTTTATTATGAGTTTAATTTATTTCATTGTATCTAATTGAGTAAAGAAGTTTTTTTTCCTAAGAATTTGATATATAAATAAGATAAATAATTATAAAATAATTTTAATAATATATAGATAATCATAATTTAAAATTAGAACTAAATAATAATATTCAAAAATTAAAATATTAAGCTATATACAAATTGGTCATAATTGAATTTTATAATAACATTTAAGAGAATTAGAGTAATAATTAATTCAGACATTTGTATTCAGATAAAAACTAATTTTTTTTTTGCTTTTTTTAATCAGATGAAAATATTTTAAGTCAAAAAAAATAAACATTGTGAAAATATCTAAAGTCTGAGAATAAGTTAAATTCAGATTTCAGACCAAAAAAACAACTAGCCCATAAATATTAGAGAAACATAATCAATTAAGAAACTAAATAAATTAAAATAAAAAATTTTAGTTTTAATTAACAATCAAGAAATAGAAGAATTTTTCGCTGATATATTTTTTATGATCAGTTACTTATGTCCATGTATGTCCTTTTCTTGAGGGATGAATATTAATAATATGTTCTATTCAAAGTTTTTCTTAATTCTATATGGTTGGTCAATATAGTGGATGGATCTAAAATTAATTCTAACTGAATTTCTATGACCTAGCTCCACTTATAGCTAGTTAAGTTATTTAAAATCAAGCATGGCTAGATTATAATTTTGTTCCCCCGTAAACTCAAATACCCGATATAGTTAATAATTAAGTAATTAAGAGCAACTCTATCCTTTGAAGGCACGACCAAATGCAGAAACTCTCCCTTTCCCCATCATTAAATCATAAAAATATAATGTTTGCAAGTGAAAATATGAGATATAAATTGTATCGCTCTCTCACAGTCCAAGAAAAAAATAGGAAAAATTGAGAAAATAGAAAAAATTAGGGGCCCTTGATGAAAAATAGACACATCCTGAAAAATTTTCATGCCATAGACTTTTTTTTTGACAAAAAGACCCAATTACCCTTATATATTCAATTTTTTCCAAAGCCTTATTTTTCTCTCTTCAGACGACCGAAGAAGATACTCGACACTCGAAAATAACCCGTCGAGTGTTGTCGAGTGTCGAGTGTTTGTCGAGTGGTGAATGTCGAGTGTCGAGTGATGAATATCGAGTGTCGAGTGTTTGTCGAGTGGTGAATGTCGAGTGTCGAGTGTTTGTCGAGTGGTGAAATGTCGAGTGTCGAGTGGTGAAATGTCGTGTGTCGAGTGGTGAAATATGTAGTATCGAGTGTCGGATATTTTGTTGAGTGTCGAGTGTCAAGTGTCGAACGCGCAAGTCTTCACGCGATATATAGTTTTTTTTAGTCCCCATAGTTTGTAATTTGACAATTTCATCCCCGAAAAGAGTTGTGCATGATACAAGTAATTACTTTCAAAGGGTATTTGAGTCTTTTTGTCAAGAAAGTGTCTATGACATGAAAATTTTTCAGAATGTGTCCATTTTTCAATGAGACCCCCTAATTTTGTCTATTTTCTCAATTTTTCCAAAAAAATAATCTTAAATAAGATATGTGGATTCATTAACTATAATATTAGATATATAACCAATTTATATAATCACTTGTATCTCAATTGGTATGTCAACATATTAATAAGATGTCATACACTTATTATAATCTCTTTTATTTATTGAATGTTCTTTATAATTCGGTAAAATTATATGATAACTTATAAATTATAACACTTAATATTACAATAAACATATTTAGATCACTTAATTAATCAATTATAGTTTTATAATGACCAAAAAAAAAGTTTTAGCACTAGCTAGAGAAACTCCCAAAAAAGAAAATACTATCCAAAATATATAACTTTTTTGAATAACTTTATTTTCTTAATTTATTTCAATTATGACTCTACCACCTACTAAATGTTTCATAGTAGACGTTGCCCAACACCACCGTTAACCAAAGGTCATAGTACATTTCCCGGAAAAAATAAAATGGAGCATTTTTCATTTCCCACATTCGGCAACGTAACCAAACGAAGTAATTAAAAAGAATATCATGAGAACACAATTACAGAAGGAACTAAATCCTTCAGTCTTAATTTTAATTTTTTTGGGTCCAAGTAGAAACTGGGAGTGGTTGTGATTTGTTTCAAAAAGTTGTTAATTGAGAGTTAATTATTTCTTAATAATTAATTACAAGTCAAATTTCAAATCGACGAAGCTATCATCTAGATACAATGGGAACATCATACTTTATTTCTTGGTGTAATGTTGTTAAATGAAGGACATGTGTCAAGATGAGGAGCTTGGACGAAAGGGGAAATAATATATAAAATTAAATTAAGCGGTTGAAATTAATCAAGAAATATATGGTTACCGGTCGGCAATCTATAATTTAGTTTAAACCTCACTTCTAATTAAATTTTTTTTTTAACCACTTCTATTGGGGTCCTTATAACAAAAGAGCAATCCTTCAATCTAAAACAAAAAAAAAAAAAAATCAATGTGGTACATATATGTTCAATTAATTAATGTTTTATTAGGTTGTATAGGCGATCCATATCTTTTTCATTTGGTTGCTGAAAATTATATTATGTGTTTGAACAAGTGTACATCCATCACGTTATATAGAAACCTAATCAATACTAGAGTATGATCAACAAAATTAATCAGGGTGAATTAGTCAATAAAATTTTAGATATATAATATATGAAACTAGCCAGCACACAAGTTACGAAAATGAATGAGGACTTCTTCAATACCTTATAATAATATTTTTCTTAATTGACAAGTTAATATTCGGTTGTTGAAGAATGAATTGGTGCGAAATTAGAAAAAAGATAGCCATATCGAAGACTTGCCTAGTCTTCAAATGTGCTTCGAGCGGGAAAACGGTCACGACTAGCTCAATGGACTCCATCTATAAATACTCAATCTTGCCTTGCAGCTTTTCTCACATCTTACCAAGTAAAAGTACTTGAAGAATAGAGAGAGCTAATCACGAATTTACAATGAAAGGTTTCCTTCTGGCTTTTGCCCTCCTGGCTTTGGCATCTTCATTTGCCTCTGCTTTTGACCCTAGTCCGCTTCAGGACTTCTGTGTAGCCATTGATAATCCCAAGCATGGTGGTATGTATTCAGTGCAGTATATTCTCTTAACTTCTGTATTTAATTGTTGGATTCTAATTACTTTTGCATGGAATCTTTCTACTTACCACAGTTGATTTAATTAATTATTCTTTCATCATGCAGTGTTTGTGAATGGGAAGTTCTGCAAGGACCCCAAGCTTGCCAAAGCTGAGGATTTCTTCTTTTCAGTTAACAAGCCTGGAAACACGGACAATCAAGTTGGTTCAAATGTGACTGCTGTAAATGTACAACAAATTCCAGGACTCAACACTCTTGGCATATCCGCTGTACGTATTGACTATGCACCATACGGCCAGAACCCACCTCACACTCACCCTCGTGCCACTGAGATACTGGTCGTTCTTGAGGGAACTCTAATGGTTGGTTTCGTCACATCCAACCCTGATAACAAACTTTTTACTAAAGTTCTAAACAAGGGTGATGTGTTCGTTTTCCCCATTGGTCTCATTCACTTCCAATTCAACATTGGAAAAACGAATGCTGTCGCCATTGCAGCTTTGAGCAGCCAGAACCCTGGCGTCATTACAATAGCTAATGCTGTATTCGGATCAGATCCTGCCATTGATCCTGCTTTCCTTGCCAGGGCCTTCCAGTTGGACGCAAAGGTGGTCAAATCTCTTCAGGCAAAATTCTGGATGGATGGAAATTAGAGAAATATATGTTAATTTATTTAAATAATGTCTGTCAGAATCCTTGACTAATGATGTAATAAAGAGGTTGCATACGTTTATGTACTTCAAACCGATTATGTTGTTCTTGGTTAATAAAAAAATTGGAATTTGCTTGTTTCATCTTAATCATTCTCTTCTATTTGTTAATGTGAACATAAAACACAGCAAAATATAATAACACTCAACCATAAAATTTTCTTTTGGACCAAAATCAGCCCGAATGTTTTAACCATATATTAAAGCTTATATATGTGATCAAAAGTTGGTGCTAATAGTAAATTTCTGTGATTTTTTAAAATTATGAAAAATACCGATATATTATTATAATTATTTTCATAAATGTACTCTTGAAATAAGAAAGAAAAAAAGACAAAATAAGAGAGTTCTTATTGAAAGTTTTCTCAAGATACAACATAAAAACTTCGCATCAAAAGGAGTTATATTTGCATCCATTAAAAAAAAAAAAGATAAAGTAAAGTATTTATATCCTAATCACATCAATTCTGGAATGCCGTCACCTAAACTCACACAACCAACATACATACGTTATGAAATCATAACATTATATATATATATATATATATATATATATATATATATATATATATATATATATATTGGATGTTTGATCGGTATTCTCCTTGAAATCCTATAAAAATCATAATCAAACTCTTATTAAGATAGATACAAATATAATAGGAAGTGATATAATTAACTCCTAAAGGAATTAGGATACAAATAAATATTCTCCTATTTTCACTAGGATACATTAAATAATCTCCTAATCTAGAAGTATATCTATTATAAATCAAATACTTCCTAAAATATACTTCAAGAAACAGTAAAATAATAAACCATATAATATTCTTATTTTATCACAAGTTGGTCCAAAAATCATCATGTGCATGGCACATGCAAGTGTCACACGTTGACACCAACAATCTCCCCCTTTTTGGCAACTTGTGATAAAAACACCACACTATTTCTGATCAAAGAAAAATTCACTCAGAGATAAGTCAGTCATAACTAAAAGCAATCACAATCGATCAAACATAAACATCATGCTTATAGAAATAACAATAGTACACCGTTACAAAACACATAATAGATTAATGTCTGATTATGTAGATCTTGCAAAATAACACAAAGTGAAGTTGACAAACTTGTCAAACAACACTGCAACCATTGTCATGATCAGAGCAAATAAAAAACATACATCAAATGAAATAGGCAGATAAAAACACATAACACAGTAAAGAAACAAGTTAAAAAAAAAACACAAGGTAGAATCCTTACTCCCCCTTACTTTTTACATACTACCCTGGAGAGGAACAACAAAATATCAGACAGATAGAATTATCAGAAACAAGAGCAGTTCAAAAACAAAAAAAGAGAATGGAAAACATTATATCAGAAACTCAGAAACTCCTTCTCCCCCTTGATTTCAGAACAAGTTCCAAAATTATCAAAGTCGTGGAGACTTGCGAATAGATGGAAAAGAGGAACTGCCAGAGCGCTTCTTAATCCTGCCAGCCTTCATTTTGTACCGTTTGCAAGTTGTAGTAGGTGTAGGCTGCTCAGTGGGCACATGAGTGGGCTGTGCTTTAGTTGTCTCAGAGCAAGTGGCAGTAACTTCAGTCACAATCTTGCAAATCTCCTTATCAAGACGTTCAGCACTGGTTTCTGTTGTCTGCAGCTCAATAGCAGGTTGTTGAGAAGGTACCAGGGACTCTTCTGCAAGTGTTGATGGTAGTGGTATGGCTGGTGCAGTTGTGTCTGCTATAGGAGGGGGTTCCTGAGTATGCTCTGCATGTGGTGTGATTGTGGTTTCAAGTGGGGTGACTGTGTTGATGGTGGAGAATCATGATGTTCTGCTTCAGGGATTAGAGAAACATGAGGTTCTACCTCAGCAAGTGGTGAAGGCAATTTCATCTCGGTTTCTGCTTGTTGTGGTTCATCTGACAAGGACTCATCTCTTAGAGCTAGTGCTATTGATTTAATTTTCTTCTTCCTCTTGTCAGATAGTTTCTTTACCAATTTAACCTTCTTCTTTTCTTTCAATTCCTTTGCTATCGTCTTGAATTTCTTTTTCTTTTTCTACTTCTCTGTTGTTATGTCTGTTTCAATAGCAGTTTGTTCAGGTGGATATTCTGTAGGAATTAGCTCAGTTGCTTCAAGCAGTGGTGCATCGATTTTTGGTATGTGCTCTGCAGACTTCTCAGGAACCACATTGTCAGTTTCTATGGGTTGTGGTTCTTCTGCAGCACCAGATTGTCCTGCAAGCTTGGCCTCCAAAACAAATTATTTTGCTTTGATATCTTTAAGATCCTGCACAATATCATTCAAGACAGAATTTATCACAGCAAGTTGTTCTTCTACATTGCTCATGGGATGTTTTCGAACTCTCCTGGGTTTTGGTTCTGGTGCAGGGAGATCAGATTTATCATGCAACCTATGTAGAAAACCTTTGGTGATTGACTTGGTCAGAATTTCAGTAAATTCTTTGTGACTTATAGGGATACCATTCTGTGCTAAGATCCCATGAATTAAACATGGAAAAATAAATAAATGATAGTCAAATTTGTATAGAGCAATCTGAATAATCATTCTATAAGCCAATAAACCAAAATTAATTGGTCGATTGGTGCCCAAACAGAACAAAAACTTCACTCTATCTTCCCTAACTTGGTTTTGGTGTGATGAGGGAAACCAGTTAAATTGTGCAATCTTATGCATCACCCTATACTTATTTTTGAGATATTGCCGGTCAATTCCATCTCTCGGTTTCTATTCTATGTCTCCTGTACTAGTCAACTCTTTAATCACTACAACCATATCAAAATTCTCATCCAAAGAATGCAAACTTCTTATTGGTATATCAAAGAATGTGTTTATGATATTCGGTGAGAATTTCACAAACTTTTATCTACAATATACTCTATGATAATGATAACTTTTTGGATCATCAATGGAAATAGAGATATTGGCATAGAACTCCTGAATTAACGACTTCACAGGGGGTAGGAAATTGTTTACCGTACGAGTCCAATATATAGACTTACGAAGCTCACTTAACGTATAGTTGTTAAAGTCAGTCAGCTTCATTGGCCTTTCCATCTGTAATTTCCTTTTTGAAGTGTGCTTCAAGAAAATCTGCTTGACGACTGCTGTAAGGAACTTGTTATACTTTGGCTTCACTTTGTCTTTAATCTTCTTGACTGGAATCAATTCATCTTCGCTCATAGCAGGATCAATCGGGATCTCTGCATGAGGTCGTTGTGAAAGAGACGACTGTACACTGTTGTTATTGTTGTAACCAGAGGAGTTTTGTGAAGACGAAGAACCGTGTGTTTTTTAAGAATTTGAGGTGGTCGCCATTGTTAAGGTTTCAAGTCTGTAAGAGTTTCTCAGGGCAGAGAGAGAACAACAAGACGAGAGAGAAAGTGTCGAAACTATTGTTGGAGTATGGTATGAACAGGAAAAGCCCTAACTGATTTCGTAATATACTTGTCTTAATTTTTAAATTCCCACAAAATTTAATTTTAAAACCCTTTCCAAAACCGCTTAATAACTGTCATTAATGAATAAAAATTCAAAATTTGATTTCCATTAGAATAAGGAATTCCAATAGAGTTAGGATTCCCGCCACTGAAACTTCTCCCCCTCAATTTAATAAAACTGACATGGCATTTTGACACATAGACACACAAGATAAGTTAAATTTTGGATTAGCATAAAGAGCATCATATGATATCAAAAACATAACAGAAAACAGTTAACATTAACATAACAACAATATCTGAACATCATATGAATCATTCTAAGAAAAAATATTTTAAAGATGTTTATTACTTTCTTCACATGAAAGTTTTTTTTTTAATTTTTCTTTTCAATTGATTGAGATGCCAAAAATATTATTTTGACATATTATACATTAATCACATTGGATTATAAATACAGTAGCTTTTACACAATATAGAGGTAGCCCTTTTTCATTTAAGTGGGTGACCTCAACATATTTCTTAGATACCCTGAGGTTACTCTCAATGATGGCTTTCACACATCATATACTGGTAGGCCTCTCTGTATTTTTCATTTTAAACAAGTATCTTATCATTCACACACTTTTTTATATTACAGCTCACACATGCTAAATTAGAAGAAAACTTATGATATTACAGATATAATTATCATAACAGCAAGTAGTGTTTATTCAAATAACTGACAGTTGCCTAAGGCCTTTCTTAGATTCTCAAATCTTGTTGTTTCTAATGCCTTAGTGAACACGTCAGCTAATTTTTTATCAGTGGAGATGTGTTCAATTTGTATCACCTTAGACTCTACAAGTTCTCTTATAAAATGGTATCTTATGGCAATGTGTTTTGTTCTAGAATGCTGAACAGAATTTTTGAAAATATTTATAGCACTAGTATTATCACAAAACACAGTTATAGGTTTCTGTTCAATACCATAATCACTTAACATTTGCTTCATCCATAGTAGTTGTATGCAATAACTTCCAACTGCTATGTACTCAGCTTCAGCAGTAGACAGAGAAATAGAATTTTGCTTTTTGTTGTGCCAAGAAACCAAGTTAGTATCAAGATAAAAACACCCTCCTTATGTGCTTTTTCTGTCATCTGCATTTCCTGCCCAGTCAGCATCACTAAACCCTATAAGATAATCATTTGTATCTTTAGAAAAACCATATACCATAATCATGTGTTTCATGTACATACCTGATGATTCTCTTCGCTGCTGCCAGATGTGATTCTTTGGGATTTGCTTGAAATTTTGCACAAAGTCCCATACTAAAGCACAAGTCTGGTCTACTTGCTGTGAGGTATAACAGGCTGCCAATAATGTTTTCGTACAAACTTGCATCAACATCTTTTCCTGCATTGTCTTTTGAAACGTTAAAGTTAGTACTAATAAGAGTTTTTATTGGTTTTGCATTCTCAAGCCCAAATTTCTTTACAAGATTTTTAGTATATTTTGATTGAGATATGAATATCCCATCATTCATTTGCTTAACCTGCAATCCAAGAAAGAAATTTAATTCTCCTACCATGCTCATCTCAAACTCTTCCTGCATCAACTTAACAAACTCATTAGTTTTGCTTTTGTTAGTTGATCCAAAAACAATGTCATCAACATATATTTGAGCAACAATAAAATAGTTAGATGCATGTTTGATAGTTTTATCATTGCTGCCTCTTCTATAATCTCTGTTGATCAAAAAAATTGTCAACCTCTTATACCAAGCTCTAGGAGTTTGTTTCAATCCATACAAAGCTTTATGCAATTTATACACAAAATCAGGATGTTTAGGATCTTCAAAACCCTTAGGTGGTTCAACAAAAACTTCTTCATTGAGATAGCCATTTAAAAATGTTGTTTTAACATCCATTTGGTACAACTTAAAATCAAGCAAACAAGCAATTGCAAGTAGTAATCTGATTGATTCAAGTCTAACTACTGGTGCAAAGGTTTCATCAAAGTCTATGCTTTTACTTGTGTATAACCTTGTGCTACTAGCTTAACTTTATTTCTTACTACTTGACCACTTTTATCAGTTTTATTTTTGAATATCCATTTAGTTCCAATGACATTTGCATTTTCTGACCTAGGAACTAATTCCCACACTTCATTTCTTTTAAACTGATTAAGTTCATCTTGCATTGCCTGAATCCAAACATCTTCTTTTAAAGCTTCTTTCACATTTTTTTGGTTCAACTAATGAAACATAACATGAAAACCTTACCTGATTTCTTACCTTGCTCCTAGTTTTCATCATGCCATCTGGTGTTCCAATGATAGAGCTGGTTGGATGTGCCTTCTGAATCCAAGTGGGTGGATCTTTCTTTTTATTTTCATTTCTAATTGAGTCTTTGTTGAGATCTGAGTTATCAGTTTTCATTGT
The DNA here is from genome assembly GCA_013180625.2 of Boswellia sacra. Lineage (NCBI taxonomy): Eukaryota > Viridiplantae > Streptophyta > Magnoliopsida > Sapindales > Burseraceae > Boswellia > Boswellia sacra. The sequence goes on from SNVD02008671.1 coordinate 35,623, forward strand.
TGTGTCTGATGTAACAGCAATTATTTCCTCTTTCATAACTGAATCATCTTTCTTACTGTTGCTGTCAGAATTTGATTTTTCTGTATCTTCTGTAAAGCTAGTTATGCTTTCCTCTTGTGAGTATTCTGCATAATCATCCAGATCATCCAAGACTATGTTTGCAGATTCCATGATTGCCTCAGTTCGAAGATTGTAAACTCGAAATGCTTTGCTATTTTATGCATATCCCACAAAAAATCCTTAATCACTTCTTGGATCTAATTTACCTAACAGCTCTCTGTCATTTAAAATATAACACCTGTATCCAAAAACATGAAAGTATTTCAAATTAGGTTTTCTACCTTTCAAAATTTCATAAGGTGTCTGGTTAGTGCCAGGTCTTAGAAAAACTCTATTTGAAATATAACAAGTAATGCTTATTGCTTTAGCCTATAGCCTTTTGGTCAACTTTTTGCTATTGAGCATTACTCTAGCCATCTCTTGAAGAGTTCTATTATTCCTTTCCACAATGCCATTTTATTTAGGGGTTTTGGGAGCTGAAAATTCATGATCAATACCATGATATTTGCAAAAATCAACATAGCTAACATTTTCAAACTCCTTGCCATGATCACTTCTTATTCTCACTATCCTGTCAATGTTCCTATTTTGCTCATTTTCAAGCTTAACACAAAGATTCCTGAAAGCTTCAAAAGTGTCAGATTTTTCGTTAATAAAATCAAGCCAAGTGTATCTAGAAAAGTCATCCACACAAATAAATATGTATCTCTTACCTGTAATGGTTTCAATTTGTATGGGACCCATAAGATCCATGTGAAACAAATTAAGTATTTTGGAAGTGTTAAGATGTGGATTAGATTTGTGTAAACTTCTAATTTGTTTTTCCATTTGACATGGTCCACAAATTTCATTTATATTATCATCAAATTTAGGAACTTCTTTTACAGCACCTAACTTAGTCAATCTAACCAAGTCTTTGTAATTTAGGTATCCTAATTTTTTATGCCACAATTCCAAGTCTGAATTCTTAGCCATAAATGCATTTTTTACCAAATAGCAATTATCCGAAGATCTATTTCCTTCTAAAATGCATTTACTAAAGTTGTCTAATATCAGACATTTATTTTGTGTGGAATTGACAATATACTTGTCATCACATATCTGACTAATTAGATCAGCTTTCAAACCTTTAACCAGCAAGACATTTTGGAATTTGGGTAGGCCTTTGACATTTAAAGTGCCTTTACCAATGATCTTACTCTTTACTCCATCTCCATAAGTGACATTTCCTTCCCTGCATGCTTTAAAATTTTTCAAAAACTGTTTATTTCCAGTCATATGCCTGGAACAACCATTGTCAAAGTACCACAAATTGTTAGAAGATTGTTTAAGAGCAGTAAGAGCAATATTGCATACTGTTTTCTCTTTCTTAACCCACTTCAGTTGTAACTTTGGTAATAGTTTGAACTGTTTTGATCTTTTATACAAGAGATTCAATAATTTAAAGCATCTAGGACTAATGTGTCCCTTTTTACCACAAAAATAACAAATTCTAATGAATTTTCTTACCTTTTCATGACTGGATTTGAAAGAACTCAGAGGTGAAACAAATGTTTTATTGCTTTTTGAACTAGGACATGACCTTATTGAGTTAGGTTCAGAATTTTTACCTGATGTTGAGGCTTTTACAAACACTATTTTTGATGAGGATGCAACATTACCTTCCATGTATCCCAATCTATGTTTGTTGGAGTTGTCTCTGTTAGCCCTAAGGCTACATGATAATTTTGATGATAACAATACACATTGATTCATTGAGATTTACTAACATGTTTATTTATGTGCAAGAGTAAGATCATTGAAATAATTGTAAAATCAAGAAGAGCTTATTAAAATGAAGTGTTGAAGCTAAGGAGAAGACTACATGTTAAAGGCACCAAAGTTTAAGAACAAGGATTGACTCAAGGAATGTGACACATGAGCATGTTCAATCAATTGGTCATATATATCTCTACAAATATCCAAATGACGTGATTCTTGAGTCTTTGAAAAGCTTACTCAATTTATAACATTTCATATGTTTTAATGAAATTCAAATTTCAAGTGTAAGGTTGTCCAAATCATCATGCAAGTTGAAAGACAAATGGAAGCAGCTAACATGAGCACTGAATACTGTTTTGGACATATCTTGAGCTAGAAAAATCAAAATGACTTGATTCTTATGGCATTGGAAAGAGGAAATAATGAGGCACATTTCATATGTTTTGAAGAAATTCAAATTTCAAATGGAAGGCCGACATAATTGACATGTAATTCGGTGGACTAACACAGAGAAGAAAAATCAACTCATATGAGCACCAAATGATGTTTTATCCATATATTGAGATAGAGATATCCAAATGCTTTGATTCTTAATGTTTTGGAAATATTATTCAAATATGCAGATTTTTTATGTTTTGAAGAAATTCAAATTTCAAACGGAATGCTGCCAGAATTAACATGAAATTCAGTAGACTGACACAAGGAAGAAAGATCAAGTCACATGAGCACCGAATGGTATTTTGGCCATATCTTGAGCTACAGATATCCAAATGACTTGGTTCTTGATGCGTTGGAAAGCTTATTCAAATGTACAGATATTTTATGTTTTTTAGATTTTCAAATTTCAAACGAAACATTGACAAAAATGTCAGACAAGATTACAGTTTTTATGGTGGGCAGAAAATTTGGAGTTGGTGTCTTCACTTGATTAAGTTCATCTCATTTGCCTATAAAAGGATCCCTTCTCCCATGCATTCAGAAAGAGCAAGAGAAGCATCTATCAAGCAAAAAATAAGAGAAATATCAAGTCTAAAGAGCTTTTATATTCATTATCAACTTTTTGAAGAGAGTTGTACTTTTGTTGTAAAAATTATCCTTGTTCTTGTATTGTGGTGAGAGTGAGATATTCTTGTAAAGGATAAAAAGTTATCCTTGAGAGAACTCTTTCCTTGGTAAGGTTGTTCATCAATAAGAACTCTTGGTGTGGTGTTATCAAGGGTTGAAGGAAGTTGCCTTGGTGAGGTTGTTCATCAAGAAGAACTCTTGGTGTGGTGTTATCAAGGGTTGAAGGAATTTGCCATGGTGAGGTTGTTCATCAAGAAGAACTCTTGGTGTGGTGTTATCAAGGGTTGAATGAAAAAGTCTTGGTGAGGTTGTTCATCAAGCAAGTTGTAAAGATTTCTACAACTTAATGGAAAGCTTAGCTCGTGGAGCTAGGAGCCCGTGGACGTAGGCAAGTTTTGCCGAACCACGTAAATTGAGTTTGCACTCTCTCTATCCTTTTCCTCTTTACATTTACTTGCACTTGTGATTGTTCATCATTATTATTCTTTTGATTGCATCTTTGATAAATTCTAATTTCATCTTCTTCACCTTTATTTTCAAAGAAAGAGTGAACTAATTTTGATCTTTCAAGAAAAGTTTTCTAAATCCGTTTTGATAAATAAAAACCCAATTCACCCCCCCTCTTGGGTTGCCATACTTGGGTCAACAAGTGGTATCAGAGCAAGGTTGCTCAATTTTTTAAATCTTAATCGATTTTTGAGCTATGACAACTTTTAATTCAACGTCATATGTTGAGGGACTTTCTATCTCTAGACCTCCATTTTTTAATGGAAGTGATTACTCTTATTGGAAAACTAGAATGAGTATTTTCTTGAATTCTTTTTATTATGATTTGTGGTCTATTGTTTTGGAAAGACCTTTTGTTCCTACTAAAATTGAAAATGGGGAATGCATACTTAAAGAACCTAAAGAGTTTAGTGAAGATGATAAAAAGAAATTGAGTTTGAATGCTAAAGCTATGACTGTGTTGTATTGTGCTCTAGATAGAAATGAGTTTAATAGAATATCTACTTGTTCTACAGCACAAGAAATATGGCACACACTTGAAGTAACTCATGAGGAACTAGTCAAGTTAAAGAATCTAAAATTAGTATGCTAGTTCATAGTTATGAGCTTTTTAAGATGAAATCGGATGAATCAATTTTTGAAATGTTTACTAGATTTACGGATATTATTAATAGTTTGAAATCTCTTGATAAATCTTATTCTAATGTTGAAATGGTGAGAAAGATTCTTAGTTGTCTACCAAAGTCTTGGGAGCCAAAGGTGACGGCAAATCAAGAAGCAAAGGACCTCACCAAACTACCATTAGAAGAACTTATGGGCTCTCTCATGACTCATGAAATCACCTTGAAGGAGAATGAAAAAGATTGTGAAATGGCAAACATGTGCTTCATGGCTTTAAGAGAAGATGAGGTAAGTATTCTAAACTATGATCCTAAGTTTTCATATGATGAATTACTTAAAGCATTCCAAAATTTACATGTGCAAGTTGATAAACAAAATTCAAAAATCAATGCTTTCAAAAAGAAGTCAAAAATCATGTTAACACAATTAGAAGAGTTGTTGGAAATAAATGAAGCTTAAGAAAATGAAAATGAAATTTTAAGGGAAAAAGATTTTGAAAGTTTGGAAAATCAATTACATTTATTAAAAACTGAAAATGAGATTTTAAAACAAAAGGATTTTGATAAATAGAAGAAAGAAAATGCTATTTTGAAAAAGAAAAACAATGACTTGAGAAATATTGTTGATAGTTTTACAAAAAGCACAAAAAATTTGAACTCTATGTTACAAAACCAAATGTGTGTTTTTGATAAAAGAGGCATAGGATATAAAGCTCATAAAAATCTAAAGTATTTTAAAAACTATTTTGTTCATGCATCTTCTAGGAATAATCCTAATCATTCCTGTACTTATTGTGGAAGAAACGGACACATAGTATATTCTTGCTATATTAAAAGAAATCCTAATTTGAAACAAATATGGGTTCCAAAAAATACCATAACTAACCCCTAAGGACCCAAGAACATTTGGGTACCAAAAAGTCTCTTTTTGAATGTTGATTATAGAAACAAAGGAGTGGCAAACACAAGTGTTACTTAAATAGTGGATGCTCAAGGCATATGACCGGAGATGCCTCCAAGTTCTCAAGATTAATCATGAAGAAAGGAGGATATGTGACCTTCGGTGATAATGCCAAGGAAGGGTAATCAGACATGGTGATATTGGTAACCCTTTTTCACCTATTATTAAAGATGTTTTGCTTGTTCATGGTTTAAAACATGATTTGATTAGCATTAGTCAATTGTGTGATAAGAGATATTTTGTTACTTTTGAGCCTAATAGATGTGTGATTAAGGATGTTAGTAACAATAAGACATTATTTGTTGGTAATAGATGTGGTAATATTTATACAATTGATATTGATGTTTATGATCATGTAGAAAATTGTTTCATTGTTAATCATGATGCTTGGTTATGGCATAGAAGGTTAGGTCATGCTAGCATGGACACAAGTTCAAAAATTTCTAAAAATGATTTAGTTGATGGTCTTCCAAAAATAAAATTTGAAAATGATAAGATTTGTGATGCTTGTCAATTTGAAAACAAGTGAGAACTTCTTTTAAACAAAAGAAATTTATTTCAACCAATAAACATCAACAATTACTTCATTTGAATTTATTTGGACCATCAAGAACTCAAAGCCTTGGTGGAAAGTATTATATTTTTGTTATTGTGGATGATTATTCAATATTCACTTGGGTGTTATTCTTGAAAACTAAAAATGATGCCACACAAGCTTTTTCAAAATTTGCAAAAAGAGTCCAAAATCAAAAAGGATATTCTATTGTGTTCATTAGGAGTGATCATGGTGGTGAAGTAGACAATGATGCATTTGAAAATCTTTTGATGAAAATGGTTTTGAACATAATTTTTTCGCACCTAAAACTCCACAACAAAATGGTGTTGTTGAGAGGAAAAATAGGACTATTCAAGAAATAGCTAGAACCATGTTACTCGAAAATAATTTGTCAAAATATTTTTGGGCCGAAGCTATTAATACCGCATGCTTTATAATCAATAGAGTCCATATTAGAGCTTTAATAAAGAAAACTCCTTATGAACTTTGGAAAGGAAGAAAACCCAACATTGGATTTTTTAAAGTTTTTGGATGTAAGTGTTTTATTTTAAACACCAAAGATAACCTTGGAAAATTTGATGCAAAAGCCGATGTTGGAATTTTTGTTGGCTACTCCAACCATAGTAAAGCATATAGAGTTTTTAATAAAAAGACTCTTGCTATTGAAGATTCTATGCATGTTGAATTTTATGAAGCTAATGTGATTTCTTCAAAGAATTTGGATGATCATATTGTTGAGGTAGAAAGGCAAATTAAGGAATCAAGGCTTAATGAAAAGAGCCAAGATGAATTACAACTTCAACAAGAAAAGCTTGAGGAAGTAAATGATTCTTTTTAAGAATTACCAAAGGAATGAAGGTACGCAAAAAGCTCACCCTAAAGATCTCATTATTGGTGAACCATCACAAGAAATGAGAACTAGATCTTCTTTTAAGAACTTTTGTAATCATCTTGCTTTTGTCTCTCAATTTGAACCAAAATCTTTTAAAGAAGCCGAAAATGACGAAAGTTGGATTTTGGCTATGCAAGAAGAATTGAACCAATTTGAGAGAAATCAAGTTTGAGAATTAGTTCCTAGACCTAAATATGACTAAACCCCTTAGTCAAGATAGATTTTGCATAATTAGAAGAGAATTAGGCATGTTGGATATATTTTAATTTTGCTTTTATATGATTATCTTTGAATGGTAGCATATGTTAAGGGGGAGAATATATTTAGGGGGAGTAATTTATTTGATTAAATCTTTTTGATGATAACAAAAGGGGGAGAAATTGTTGGATTGCTTATATTCATAACGTGGATTGCTTATATTCATAACGAGTGCCATCTTTTTGCTTATTGTTGATTTTATTTTCATTCTTGATTTTAGATTATATTTTAAAGCAATCAATGGTTTGTCATCATCAAAAAGGGGGAGATTGTTAGCCCTAAGGCTACATGATAATTTTGATGATAACAATACACATTGATTAATTGAGATTTACTAACATGTTTATTTATGTGCAAGAGTAAGATCATTGAAATAATTTTAAAATCAAGAAGAGGCTTATTAAAATGAAGTGTTGAAGCTAAGGAGAAGACTACATGTTAAAGGCACCAAAGTTTAAGAACAAGGTTTGACTCAAGGAATGTGACACATGAGCAATGTTCAATCAATTGATCATATATATCTCTATAGATGTCCAAATGATGTGATTCCTAAGCTTTTGAAAAGCTTACTCAATTTATAACATTTCATATGTTTTAAAGAAATTTAAATTTCAAGTGTAAGGTTGTCCAAATCATCATGCAAGTTGAAAGACAAATGGAAGCAGCTGACATGAGCACCGAATACTCTTTTGGACATATCTTGAGCTAAAAAAATCAAAATGACTTGATTCTTATGGCATTGGAAAGATAACATAATGAGGCACATTCATATGTTTTGAAGAAATTCAAATTTCAAATGGAAGGCTGACATAATTGACATGCAATTCGGTGGACTGACATAGAGAAGAAAAATCAACTCATATGAGCACCAAATGATTTTTTGTCCATATCTTGAGATAGAGATATCCAAATGCTTTGATTATTAATGTTTTAGAAAGCTTATTCAAATATGCAGATCTTTTATGTTTTGAAGAAATTCAAATTTCAAATGGAAGGCTGACAGAATTAACATGAAATTTGGTAGACTGACATAAGGAAGAAAGATCAAGTCACATGAGCACCGAATGGTGTTTTGGCCATATCTTGAGCTACAGATATCCAAATGACTTGGTTCTTGATGCGTTGGAAATCTTATTCAAATGTACCGATATTTTATGTTTTGCAGATTTTCAAATTTCAAACGGAACATTGACAAAAATGCCAGACAAGATTACGGTTTTTATGGTGGGCAGAAAATTTGGAGTTGGTGTCTTCACTTGATTAAGTTCATCTCATTTGCCTATAAAAGGAGCCCTTCTCCCATGCATTCAGAAAGAAGAGAAGCATCTATCAAGCAAAAAACAAGAGAAATATCAAGTCTAGAGAGCTTTTATATTCTTTATCTACTCTTTGAAGAGAGTTGTACTTTTGTTGTAAAAATTATCCTTGTTCTTGTATTGTGGTGAGAGTGAGATATTCTTGTAAAGGATAAAAAGTTATCCTTGAGAGAACTCTTTCCTTGGTGAGGTTGTTCATCAAGAAGAACTCTTGGTGTGGTGTTATCAAGGGTTGAAGGAAGTTGCCTTGGTGAGGTTGTTCATCAAGAAGAACTCTTGGTGTGGTGTTATCAAGAGTTGGAAGAAAAAGTCTTGGTGAGGTTGTTCATCAAGCAAGTTGTAAAGATTTCTACAACTTAGTGGAAAGCTTAGCTCGTGGAGCTAGGAGCCCGTGGACGTAGGCAAGGTTTGCCGAACCACGTAAATTGAGTTTGCACTCTCTCTATCCATATCCTCTTTATTTACTTGCACTTGTGATTGTTCTTTATTGCCATTCTCTTGATTGCATTCTATTTTCATCTTCTTCACCTTTGTTCTTAAAGAAAGATTTAAATAATTTTGATCTTTCAAGAAAAGTTTTCTAAATCCGTTTTTATAAATAAAAACCCAATTCACCCCCCCTCTTGGGTTACCATACCTGGGTCAACAGTCTCTTCCAAGACTCAAAACCTGATCAAGTTTAGCTGACCCAATTCTAAGTTGATCAACACATCTTTTGCTCTCAATCAGTTATGTTGTGATTTTCTCAATATATGTTGTTTTGTCTGTCAAAATAATCTCCAGTTCTATGATACGATTTTCAGCATATGATTTTTCACATTTCAGAACTTCAATCTCCTTCTTCAAAATTTTTGATTTCCTCCTTCTGACTCAGTCATTCACTATAGAGTGCATTGTAAGTTTCTTGCAATCTTCATAGTATTCTGGATCATTTTCTTCATCTGAATGATCAACATTGGTTCTGCAGTGTTCTGTTATGTTAGTCATAACAGTTTTCCCTTTTATCAGTTGTAGATGCTGTGAATGCAACAAAATTATTCATGCATTCTTGATCATCCGAATCAGATTCTGATTCATCACTCCAGGTAGCTGTGAAGCCTTTATTTTTCTTCTTAAGATTAGCACATTTAGACTGAATATGCCCATAACCATAACATTCAAAGCACTGAATCTGTCATTTCTTATCAGGTTGCTTTGATTTCTTCTTGTCATTCTCCTTGTTGAATTTCCTGAACTTGTCTTCATTTGAGTTTGATGGCTTTCCTTGATTATTTTTCTTGAAATTCCTTTTCATGAACTTGACATAATTTCTTGTTAGAAAAGCAATTGTTTAGAATCAGGTTCATCAAGTACTTTCATCATCAAATTTTTCAGTTTTAATATTGAATGCAATACTTTTTCCTTTTTGTTTGCTAGTACTCTGATTAATTTCAAAGTTTTGGAGATGGCCAATGAGTTCATCAACCCTCATCTTATCAATGTTTTTAACTTCCTCAATGGCTGAAATTTTATGTTGAAATTTACCTAGAACAGACTTGATTATTTTGCTAACAATGTTTGCATCAGTGAAAGTTTTGCCAAGCATGTTTACAGAATTTGTGATGTAACATATCTTAGAGTAAAACTTAGAAATTGACTCATCTTCATGCATCATCAAATTTTCAAATTGAGAATTCAGTCTCATCAATTTAGATCTTTTAACAGATACAATACCTTCATGTTTTACCTTAAGTATGTCCCAAGCTTCTTTGGCCACTTTGCACCTAGAAATCTGTTCAAAATTATTTAAGTCCATTGCAGCGAAAATTGCATTGAGAGCCTTTGATATCCAGCTTGAACGTCTGTATTCTTCATCAGTCAATTCCTCCTCAGATTTGGGTTTAGCATCACCAAAAGTATTCAATTTTGTTGGCGGTGTCCATCCTTTAAGCACACTGGTCTATGCCTTGTCATCAAGAGATTTGTTGTACATCATCATTCTTACCTTCCAATATGTATAATTACCATCATCAAGTATAGGCGGTTGTGTTTCAGATCCTCCATTGCAAATAAACTCCATCCTTCCAGATCAACGTGATTGTTTCTTCACTTGTCTATCAGTGAACCTGCTCTGATACCAATTGTAAGTTCTGGAAGCATGCAGTTATAAGTAATATAACAGTAAACTGTAATGTAAATCGACACAGGAGGATTTTACGTGGTTCGGTTATAAAACCTACATCCACGGACAACTATAAAGCTGTGATTCACTAAGTTCTTGTTTGTACAATCTTTAGGATCGTTTACAGTGTTTACTCACTCTCACACACTGACCTAATTTTTGTAAAACTAAATCTCGCCAAGATCTTAAACTCTAGTGACACTGCTCACTCTCCGTCGCAGATAACTTAACAACACACTGTTAAGTATATCATAACAACAACGTCTGACACTGAATTACATAAACACTTAACTCGCAAGTTCTCTCAAGTGTATACTAACTTAGACAGACCTAATCAATAATTCATGTACGATTACAATCTCTCATACATGAATAAAACACTCATAAAATCAAATCAATGAAGCATTCCAATTTGCGTTGAAGCTCTCATTTCAATTCTGGAATGCCGTGACCTAAACTCACACAACTAACATACATACATTATGAAGTCATAACGTTATATATATATTGGATGTATGATCGGTATTCTCCTTGAAATCCTGTAAAAATCATAATCAAACTCTTATTAGGATAAAGACAAATATAATAGGAAGTGATATAATTAACTCCTAAAGGAAATAGGACACAAATAAATATTCTCCTATTTTCACTAGGATACATTAAATAATTTCCTAATCTAGAAGGATATCTATTATAAATCAAATATTTCCTAAAATATACTTCAAGAAACAGTAAATTAATAAATCATATAATATTCTTATTTTATCACAAGTTGGTCCAAAAATCATAATGTGCATGGCACATGCAAGTGTTACACGTTGACACCAACATATATAATCACTTATATCTCAATTGGTATGTCGACATATTAATAAGATGTCATATTCTTGTTATAATCTCTTTTATTTCTTGCATGTTCTTTATAATTCGGTAAAATTATTTGATAACTTATTTATAACACTTTAAATTACAATTGACATGTGTAGATCACTTAATTAATCAATTATAGTTTGATAATGACAAAAAAAAAAAAAGTTTTAGCACTAGCTAGAGAAACTCCCGAAAAAGGAAAAAAACTATCCAAAATATATAACTTTTTTGAGTAACTTTATTTTCTTAATTTATTTTAATTTTGACTCCACCACCTACTAAATGTTTCATTGTAGACGTTGCCCAACACCACCGTTAACCAAAGGTCATAGTACCTTTCCCGGAAAAAAATAAAATGTAGCATTTTTCATTTCCTACATTTGGAAACATAAACGAAGTAATTAAATAGAATATCATGAGAATACAATTACAGAAGGAACTAAATTCTTCAGTCTTAATTTTAATTTTTTAGGGTCCAAGGAGAAACTGGGAGTGGTTGTGATTTGTTTCAAAAAGTTGTTAATTGAGAGTTAATTATTTCTTAATAATTAATTACAAGTCAAATTTCAAATCGACGAAGCTATCATCTAGATACAATGTGTAGAACATACTTTATTTCTTGGTAAAATGTTGTAAAATGAAGGACATGTGTCAAGATGAGGAGCTTGGACGAAATGGAAAGTAATATATAGAATTAAATCAAGCAGTTGAAATTAATCAAGAAATATATTGTTACTGGTCGTCAATCTATAATTTAGTTTAAACCTCAATTATTATTATTTTTTTACCTCCTTCTTTTGGGGTCCTTATAGCATTATAACAAAAGAAAAATCCTTCAATCTAAAAAAAAAAAAAGAAAAAGAAAAAAAAATCAATGTGGTACATATATGTTCAATAAATTAATGTTTTATTAGGCTGCATAAGCGATCAATATCTCTTTTATTTGGTTGCTTAAACTTAAATTATGTGTTTGAGCAAGTGGGCATCCATCACGTTTTATAGAAACCTAATCAATACTAGAGTATGATCAACAAAATTAATCAGGGTGAATTAGTCAATAAAATTTTAGATATATAATATATGAAACTAGCCAGCACACAAGTTACGAAAATGAATGAGGACTTCTTCAATATATTATAATAATATTTTTCTTAATTGACAAGTTAATATTCGGTTGTTGAAGAATGACTTGGTGCGAAATTAGAAAAAAGATAGCCATATCGAAGACTTGGCTAGTCTTCAAATGTGCTTCGAGCGGGAAAACGGTCACGACTAGCTCAATGGACTCCATCTATAAATACTCAAGCTTGCCTTGCAGCATTTCTCACATCTTACCAAGTAAAAGTACTTGAAGAATAGAGAGAGCTAATCACGAATTTACAATGAAAGGTTTCCTTCTGGCTTTTGCCCTCCTGGCTTTGGCATCTTCATTTGCCTCTGCTTTTGACCCTAGTCCGCTTCAGGACTTCTGTGTAGCCATTGATAATCCCAAGCATGGTGGTATGTATGCAGTGCTGTATATTCTTTTAACTTCTGTATTTAATTGTTGGTTTCTAATTACTTTTGCATGGAATCTTTCTACAAACCACATTTGATTTAATTAATTATTCTTTCATCATGCAGTGTTTGTGAATGGGAAGTTCTGCAAGGACCCCAAGCTTGCCAAAGCTGAGGATTTCTTCTTTTCAGTTAACAAGCCTGGAAACACAGACAATCAAGTTGGTTCAAATGTGACTGCTGTAAATGTACAACAAATTCCAGGACTTAACACTCTTGGCATATCCGCTGTACGTATTGACTATGCACCATACGGCCAGAACCCACCTCACACTCACCCTCGTGCCACTGAGATACTGGTCGTTCTTGAGGGAACTCTAATGGTTGGTTTCGTCACATCCAACCCTGATAACAAACTTTTTACTAAAGTTCTAAACAAGGGTGATGTGTTCGTTTTCCCCATTGGTCTCATTCACTTCCAATTCAACATTGGAAAAACGAATGCTGTCGCCATTGCAGCTTTGAGCAGCCAGAACCCTGGCGTCATTAAAATAGCTAATGCTGTATTCGGATCAGATCCTGCCATTGATCCTGCTTTCCTTGCCAGGGCCTTCCAGTTAGACGCAAGGGTGGTCAAATCTCATCAGGCAAAATTCTGGATGGATGGAAATTAGAGAAATATATGTTAATTTATTTAAATAATGTCTGTCAGAATCCTTGATTAATGATGTAATAAAGAGGTTGGATACGTTTATGTACTTCAAACCCATTATGTTGTTCTTGCTTAAGAAAAAAATTGGAATTTGTTTGTTGCATCTTAATCATTCTTTTCTATTTGTTAATGTGAACATAAAACACAGCAAAAAATAATAACACTCAACCATAAAATTTTCTTTTGGACCAAAATCAGCCCGAACGTTTTAACCATATATTAAAGCTCATATATTTGATCAAAAGTTGGTGCTAATAGTAAATTTCTGTGATTTTTTTTTTAAATTATGAAAAATACCGATATATTATTTTAATAATTTTCATAAATGTACAATTGAAATAAAAGAAATAGAGTTCTTATTGAAAGTTTTCTCAAGATTCAACATAAAAACGTCGTATCAAAAGGAGTTAAATTTGCATCCATTAAAAAAAATAGAAGATAAAATCAAGAACGTAAATGTTTGGTGCGCGACACTGTATAGTACTATTTTACTACATTGTATTAAATAGTGTAATACATGTATTTGGTGCTAATTGAGTATAGAATAGAATTAATTAATACAAAGTACAACCTTTAGATGCATCAACATTGGATTAAATTATGTAGAGCTAATACATGACATTAGCATTACATTGTATAGCACTAATAAAAAATGTCAAAATTACCCCTATAAAATTTTATATATCTAACAATACCCTCAAAATTTTAAAATTTTTAAAGTAAATAAAGATGTATTTAATAGATACATTATAAAATCAAATTTATTTTAAATTTTATTTTCTAAAAATAAAGGGTGACACCAGAGGTCCACTGTCTACGTTGGACCAATTGGCCACCATAAACTCAAATTGTCTAATAAGTCCAGTAGAGGCAGTGGATCCCAAGTAATTTTTTCAATAATTAGCAACTGTTCGATAAATTACTAAATAATTAATTTTATAAATAAACTAAAAATATATTTATACTTTATATATCTTTTTTGAAAAAAACATCTTACTTTTTTGTACAAATTAATGCAATACATGAGTATACCAAACACTTTGTAATTTTGACATAACATTATTTTTAGTACTATACAATGTAATACTATATAATACAATACAATACAATACTATACTATACAATGTCGCGTACCAAACATAAGAGCACTCAAGTGTGCTTGTTTCGCTTTCTTCGGCTACCAATGAATTGTTTGTCCTGCTACGCCATGGATTCCAAATATCAAGTTATGGATTCCAAATATCAAGTTCAAGTCCATCCGTTACCTATGGGGGAGGTTCAGTCAAACAAAAAGGGGTTCGATATTGAAAATATCAAGGAAGAGGATGAGTTAGATGTATTAATGCAACTCCCCGTGGATTGGCGCGATTTCTATAAGAAAGTAAGTTTATATATATATATATATATATATATATATATATACATACTAAAATCACTTTAATTTGTGAAAATTAAGTAGTCTAATTGCTTATAATAAATACAATTTTTCTTGAACAGTTCTCATAGGCAGTTGTTTTGCCATCACTTTTATCATTGGGTTGGTTCCTAATATGGTTCTATCACATGTATACCCATGGCTTCCCTACGAAGGGGGAGTTGGAGGATGCAATACGCGTCACCAGTGGCAACTATATATATTTTGCAGTTGGATATCCCATCTGTGTGTGTGTCATCACATTCATGGAGCTTTTTCTTTGCAAGATAAGGGCAGAGATGATATTCAAAAATTGGCAAGAGGTACTGATATAATTATTTCATTCCTATTGTTGTGAAGATTTTCTAATTTTCTAATTCAAAAAGTGTCCATTATTTTATTTATTTTTAGATGCAGATGCTGAACTTGGACAATTTACACATTTGCAAGAATGAGAATAAGGTATCTATGAATCAATGTATATGTATCCTATCGTATTTATGTATATTAATATTTGAGTATTGCCGATTAATATATGTGCTTAATTAATTATTATTTATTTCTTTTCCAGATTATTTATGCTCTAGAGCCAAATTGGAATCGTTCTTCATTCTGGCTCGAGCCATTAACTCAAGCTTGCGCCTTCTTGGCTTTATTCCCCTTCTCCAGCCTCTCCTTTCTCTTGGCAGAGCTAACCCCAGTGTTGCTAGCGGTGGGTTGTAGTGTAGCCTCTATGTTTGTTAGTGTAGTACTTACGTATCGGGTCAAGTTGGCTTCCCTTGTTCGACTTATTTGAAAAATTTTATCTTTACTTTGAGAGTTGGACTTACTTATAAATTCTATTATAGATTTTTATTTTAGTTATACAAAATCAATAGAAGAGAAAAATTGAGGAATGATAGAAGTAACTAACTATAATTCTGAATACTTATATTGAGAAAAACTAATAGATAATTATATTGAGAAAAACTAATTGATCTAGGCTCAGAAGAAGTACACTTCGGAGTAAATTATTTAAAAGAAAAAACTTTATCGGTTTAACAATAATAATTTGTTTCCCTTTTCTTGTTGAAATCTCCAAATCCATATAAATAAAATAATCAATATATCAAATTAGTTTTTCGTTTTCGTTTTTGAAAGGGAAACTAAAATTGAATTATATTGTAAAAAAAAAAAGAAGAAGAGTCACAATAGTATAATACTACAAATTGAAACTGAAGAGAGAAAGAAATTGATATGGTAAGAGAAGAGTAACTGAGGAAAAAGATGAAGAAATATATATAGACAAATTAAGAGTTTCTGTTTAAGTAAATCTACTTAATGTTAATTAATTATCTAAGTATTATATTTTATTATAATTTTACTCTTATTTGATTTTAAGATGAGATCTAATGAAATAAAAGCGGACGTGAATAGCACTACTCAATAATTATGTTGAAAAAAACTAATATATTCTCACAAGGTCCTTGTCCAAATACAACCAGTGGGGGCAATTGCCCCCAATGAATTTGCAAAATTTAATATATTTCCCTCCATTTTGTATTTTAACCAAAAAAATACTTTTTATTTTTTGAATAATTTAATTTCTAATCTATCTTATAACTATTTTTACTCTTAACTGCTTTAACAATAATTATCCACATTAGCTATTAAACATTAATATATTGTTAATTAATATCATAATATATTTTTAGTTCACAAGGTCATATTTTAATTTTATCAATTTGTTAAACATTCAAGTCAAGAATTAAATTACAATAATCTAATATTCTACCAAGTTTTTTCTTTATAATATGTTTTACAAAAGTACTTATAGTTAAAAATATTTTCTATACAAGAACCTATGTATCAAAGATTTTGAAGTACTTTTATTAATATTAATTGAACCCTACAAATAAATAGAAAACTGCTTTCAAACTATTACTTTTATAGTGTATAAATATTTTTTCTTTTGGGACAATATTTTCAATATGAAAAAATGTACAAATCTAATAAAGAATATGATTTTTTTAATTTTATGTGAATAATTTTTCTAATTTCTCAATTTGCCCCCACTAAAGCAAATAGCTGGCTCCATCATTGAGTACAATAATCTCATACCAAATTACCATGCCTCGAAGGCCCTTGCCAAATCCTGAGATTGGAAAATCATCGCAGGAAAGTATTTGCTGAAGCTAGTCGAAAATCGAACGGTGTGAGTGACATATAGTGTTTTATGTCTCAATCATTATTTTAATAACTAGATTAGATATGAATAGAAGGTGATTGATGTGTTTCAATTTAAATTAACAAAATGAAGTCCGTAATTTGACCGAAAACAAAAACACACAATTTTCTGAACACCACAAGCCACATCCATATGATGTCATTTGTGTACAAATTTGCATACAACTCCATTCAAGAACACACAACTGATACCCAATACCGAGTACAACAAATGCATATACAAGGTTTACATAAATTCAAATTAGTATCTCTATGGACCGGAGAAAAAACAAAAGTTTTCGATCAACAGAAGCAACGAAGTTTCAAGACAAAGAATAATGCACTCTTAGCCTCCCCACTTAAGAAATGAATTAATAAAGAGGACCGCTTCAATGTCAAAAATTAGTTAGTATTAGCAATGACGAGATTAAAATATTTACTTAACTGACAAATCGTATTAAATTGGGACGTTGTTCAAGTCTTCAAGAACGAATCATGGTGCAAATAATTAAAAAAAAAAGATGACGATGAAAGAATTGGCAAGTCTGCCTGATCTGCCTCAAATAGGAAAAACAATCAAGGACTGGTTCAAATGATTGCAGCTATAAATACACCAGCTCCCCTTGCAGCATTTCTCACCCCTCAACAAGCAATAATACTTGAAGAATAGAGAGACTCTAATCACAATGCAAGGTTTTCTTTTGGCTTTCGTCCTCCTGGCTTTGGCTTCCTCATTTGCCTCTGCTTTTGACCCTAGTCCTCTTCAGGACTTCTGTGTAGCCGTGGATGACCCCTTGCACGGTGGTATGTACTCGGTGCTTTTTCTTTATAGCTAGTTCGGCGATCTTACTATTGCATGGCATGTTTTCATCACTACTCACTAGCTTATATATCAACATTAATTTAACGTTTACTCGATGCATGCAGTGTTTGTGAATGGGAAGTTCTGCAAGGACCCCAAGCTTGCCAAAGCAAAGGATTTCTTCTTTTCAGTTAAAAACCCTGGAAACACAAACAATCAAGTTGGTTCAAATGTCACTGCTGTAAATGTACAGCAAATTCCAGGACTTAACACTCTTGGCATATCCGCTGTTCGCATTGACTACGCTCCATACGGCCAGAACCCACCTCACACTCACCCCCGTGCCACTGAGATACTTGTAGTTCTTGAGGGAACTCTATTTGTAGGTTTTGTCACTTCCAATCCTGAAAACAAGCTTTTCACCAAAGTTCTAAACAAGGGAGATGTGTTCGTCTTCCCCATTGGTCTCATTCACTTCCAATTCAATATCGGAAAAACAAATGCGGTTGCTATTGCAGGTCTAAGCAGTCAGAACCCTGGTGTGATTACAATAGCAAACGCAGTATTTGGATCAGATCCAGCCATTAATTCAGATTTTCTGGCCAGGGCCTTCCAGTTGGATGTAAACGTGGTCAAATCTCTTCAGGCAAAGTTCTGGATGGATGGCAATTAGAGAGAAATTAAGCTGTCAAAGGAAGTGAATTGCAGCAACTTATTGGAACAATTCTTTTTCCTATTCGATTATCTTAATTTTATCACAAAAAATGTGATAAAGTATTTCGCATAAATATATGCACCATCAAGACATGTACCATCTATGTTTGTGTTTGGTTAATAATGCATCATTGCTTCTTTTCGCGCTTATAATTCCTCTGTCAGTTAAGAGTAATTTGTTGTGATAATAATATTGGCTTCCCAGTTCCCACCATTCTAATTCTATAAGCTGAAATAGTAATTAACACATAAAAAGCGGAAAACGTTCTAAGAACTCATGAAGATGCAGAACAAATATTTGTGAGTAGCTTGATCACCTACCTCGTAAGCTTGTGGACATCTAATTTCATTGGCCAAGTGAAGTGGGCGGCTACTAATCCTTATAAATATAGAAGCCAGCTCCCTTGTAGTTCATATATGGACATACAGAGTCAAGCAATTAGAGAATGACATCACTCTCTTTCTTCTTTATCCGTTTTCTATATTCCATTTTCGTCCCTTCTTTATTTTAATTAACTTGTACCTCGCATGACTATTATACTTACTATTTAATATTTTAGTTTTATAAAATAATTGTTCTCATTGTATATGGAAATCGAGAATTGATTAAACCACATGTTAAAAGGTTGTGATGAGTGTGCATTTTTTAAGCTCCCTTTCTTTTACTTTAAATTATCAAAAGCACCCTCGAACTTTTTATAGAATCTTAATATTTCTTGTATATATGCTTTTTAATTAATGAATTATATATATTACATGAGATAGATACAGCTTATTGACATAAAAATTAGAATTTTAACATTCTACATGATGAAGGGATTTTTACGAGAAGTAAATTATACTATAGAAAGGTTTTTATTTTAGGATTTTGGCCAAACTGATCGATCATCCATATTTTTATGTGCATGGTTCAAGAAATGATAAATTGATCACTGTTTATTATAAATCCATTAGATCACATAAAATATTTTATAGAAACTAAAGACATCATTAACTCTAAATTAACAGATTGCAACCAGTATTTTCCATTAACGTAGGTGAAACCAGACATTTTGACTTCGTTCTTCCTAACATGGTGAAAGGACTAGCAATTTCAGTTGCTTAAACCGGAGCTACAATAAATAAATTATAAGTGGAAGCTTAAAATAATAAACATAAGTTTAATCAATGCGTGGCGTGGGACGTGTCTTTTCTCAACGTCACGCAAGTAATGGCTTACAAACAAAATCAACACATAATTATTACAATAACGTGTATATCTAGCTAACTATCAATAAAAGCCTTTGTGTTGGCAGCATGTACACAATAAATTTAGAGAAAATTGAGAATATAGACAAATTTAGGGGGCTTGTTCGAAAAATGGACATGTTCTGAAAAATTTTCATCCCATAGACACTTTTATGTCTAAAAGACAAAAATACCTCTGTCCTATAATAAATTCCCAAAACCTTTGTTATTTCATATCCTTAGGCCGAATTTAAAGAAAGACAGTAAAGCAAAACAAAGAACAAAGAAACTAGTAACAGATCGAATTATATAGCTTAAAAATGGGTTATGTATGTGAACTAAGGGTAGAGATAGTGCCGTCTGTGTGAAAAAATGCTGAAAATTGGCTGTCGGTGTGCAAAAATCTGTTTTCGCAGTCGAAGGTTGAAGAAGACGAGTGTCTTCAAGTGTCGTCGAGTCTCGTCGAGTGTCGAGAAGTTCTGTCGGACCGAATCTCGACAATTCGGATGGTGGTTTCGAGTGTCTAGGCATTGCGTCGATTCTAGGTTCAAGTGTCGCAGGTTCGAGTGCCGTCGAGGGTCTTGTGGATTGTCGAAAGTTCGTGTGTCGCGTGTCGAGATTCGAGTGTCGGACGCGGGGAACTGACCTGTAGATGTCTCGAACCATGCATGCCGAGTGTTTCGAGAGTCGTGGAGACTATTTTGTCGAGCTTTCGAGTACGTGCGTTGAGTGACAAACTTGACGAGTGTCGGTTGCCAAAGATAGTCGAGTGTCGAGTGTCGAGTGTTTATGTCGAGTGTCGTCGAGCGTTTTGGCAGAACACTTATTTTTTGGACTTTTGCAAGCAATTTCGTAATTATTTTTTGTCCACGGAACTTATATGATACGATATAACATCCGTGGACAAAAAAAAATACGAAATAGCTTGCAAAAGTGGAAAAAACGAGCGTTTGGCCAAAACGCTCGACGACGCTCGACAAACACACTCGACACTCGACATATGTGACACGACACTCGAACTCTACTAAATTTTGCATCCGACACTCGTCAACTTGTACACTCGACGCGCTTACTCGAAAGCTCGACAAAATAATCTCGACGACTCTCGAAACACTCGACTTGCATGGTTCGAGACATCTACAGGTCGGTTTCCCCGCGTCCGACACTCGACTCTAGACACGCGACACACGAATTTCCGCCGACGTCGTCAATCCACAAGACCCTCGACGACACTCGAACCCGCGACACTCAAACCTAGAATCGACGCAATGCCTAGACACTCGAAACCACCATCTGAATTGTCGAGATTCGGTCCGACAGAACTTCTCGACACTCGACGAGACTCGACGACACTCGAAGACACTCGCCTTCTTCAACCTTCGACTGCGAAAACAGATTTTTGCACACCGACAACCAATTTCCAGTATTTTTTCACACAGACGGCACTATCTCTACTCTTAGTTCACATACATAACCCATTTTTAAGCTATATAATTCGATCTGTTACTGGTTTCTTTGTTCTTTGTTTTGCTTTACTGTCTTTCTTCAAATTCGTCCGAAGGATATGAAATAACAAACGTTTGGGAATTTATTATAGTACAAGGGTGTTTTTGTCTTTTAGACACAAAAGTGTCTATAGGATGAAAAAATTTCAGAACCTGTCTATTTTTCAAACAGGCCCCCTAAATTTGTCTATTTTCTCAATTTTCCTATAAATTTATACGAGAAAGTAGAAGCAATGCATCCTCTAAATAAATTACAAGGCGGGTTATTTGGAAGAATTAGGATCCTCTAATCACTTAATTTGTCTCAGTTTTTTAGGTAATTTGTTTAAAAGTCCAATCTAATCCTATTAATTAATATTGCAGACCTTGAAACAACAGTTTATATAATCCCAAATATATTGTATTATTGGAAAATTAATTTATTTTGCATTTATAGAATTATGATGGCATTTGTTGTATTTAAGATGTTGATGTTGATGATGCACAAGCAAAAGGTTGTTAATTTCTTGAAGCAACTGGATATACCAGAACCATGTCAATTTCCTATAGCTTTACTTAGTCCTGCTGGAGCCATGTCAATAAAGCCTCACTGTTTGTCTCCGTACATGTCCAAATTATTTTCCAACAAGCAAGAACCTAATCCAACTCTTTCACATTTACAAAGTCTGATAAAAAATTAAATATTAAATAATAAATATAACAACAGAAAGTGATGGTCATCGACTAGAGTCAAATCATATGAAGATCATATTAGAAGCTGCTCTAGACCGGCGGCCAGAATATTTAATTAAAATCTTTGTCCACTTTTTTCTTTTCTATTCTATTATGATTATTTTTATTTTCAAGTATATCAGGTCAACATTTATTACAACGTTATGTTTGCCAAATGTTTGATACTTAACACCAAATTGAACTCCTCTAGTTTCATCCATTCTCTGGCACTAATTCATCTCATCGACTGAGTCTGAAATTAATGTAGTTTACAATTATTATAAGATTAAGGATAATATTTTTTTGTCTAAAATTTAAATAGATTTGAATATGAAAATCTGAATGATATGTTTAATTTTTTATTTAAATATATTTGAATTGAAATGCCCAAAAACTAATGTTTTTACATATATATTCTTATTTATATATATTATTTTTATTTGTGATTTTATTTTGCATAGTAAAATATTTGCATACTAAAGTTTATTATGAGTTTAATTTATTTCATTTGTGTAATTGACTAAAGAGGTTTTTTTTCTAAAAGAATTTAATATATAAATAAGCTAAATGATTATAAAATAATTTTAATAATATATAGAGAATCATAATTTAAAATTAAAATTAAATAATAATATTCAAAAATTAAAATATCAAGCTATGTACGAATTGGTCATAATTGAATTTTATAAGAGCATTTAAGAGAATTAGAGTAATAAATGATTCAGACATTTGTATTCAGATAAAAGCTCAATTTTTTTGCTTTTTTTAATCCGATGAAAATATTTTAAGTTAAAAAAATAAACATCATGGAAATATATAAAGTTTGAGAACAAATTAAATTCAGACTTCAGACCAAAAAATAACTAGCCCATAAATGTTAAAGAAACATAATCAATTAAGAAACTAAATAAATAAAAATCAAAAATTTTAGTTTTAATTAATAATCAAGAAATAGAAGAATTTTTCGCTGATATATTTTTTATGATCAGTTACTTATGTCCATGTATGTCCTCTTCTTGAGGGATGAATATTAATAATATGTTCTATTCAAAGTTTTTCTTAATTATATATGGTTGGTCAATATAGTGGATGGATCTAAAATTAATTTTAACTGAATTTTCATGACCTAGCCTTATATACAGCTAGCTAAGTTATTTAAAATCAAGCATGGCTAGATTAGAATTTTGTTCCCCCATAAACTCAAATACTCGATATAGTTAATAATTAAGTAATCAAGAGCAACTCTACCCTTTGGAGGCACCACCAAATGCAGAAACTCTCCCTTTTCCCATAGTTAAATCATAAAAATATAATGTTCGCATGTGAAAATATGAGATATATATTGTATCGCTCTCTTACAGTCCAGGAAAAAAATAATCTTAAATAAGATATGTGGATTCAATAACTATAATATTAGATATATAACTAATTTATATAAACACTTATATCTCAATTGGTATGTCAGACATATTAATAAGATGTCATATCCTTATAATAATCTCTTTTATTTCTTGCACGTTCTTTATAATTCGGTAAAATTATATGATCACTTATTTATAACACTTTAAATTACAAGTAACATATTTAGATCACTTAATTAATCAATAATAGTTTGATAATGACAAAAAAAAGTTTTAGCACTAGCTAGAGAAACTCCCGAAAAAGGAAAAAAAACTGTCGAAAATATAGAACTTTTTTGAATTAAAAAAATCCAAAATATAGAACTTTTTTGAAAAACTTTATTTTCTTAATTTATTTCAATTCTGACTCCACCACCTACTAAATGTTTCATTGTAGACGTTGCCCAACACCACCGTTTAACCAAAGATCATAGTACCTTTCCCGGAAAAAAATAAAACGTAGCATTTTTCATTTCCTACATTCGGAAACATAACCAAACGAAGTAATTAAATAGAATATTATAAGAATACAATTACAGAAGGAACTAAATTTTTCAGTCTTAATTTTAATTTTTTTGGTTCAATTAGAAACTGGGGGTGGTTGTGATTTGTTCCAAAAAGTTGTTAATTGAGAGTAAATTATTTCTTAATAATTAATTACAAGTCAAATTTCAAGTGGACGAAGCTATCATCTAGATACAATGGGAACATCATACTTTATTTCTTGGTGTAATGTTGTTAAATGAAGGACATGTGTCAAGATGAGGAGCTTGGACGAAAGGGGAAATAATATATAAAATTAAATTGAGCGGTTGAAATTAATCAAGAAATATATGGTTACCAGTCGGCAATCTATAATTTAGTTTAAACCTCACTTCTAATTAATTTTTTTTTTAACCACTTCCATTGGGGTCCTTATAACAAAAGAGCAATCCTTCAATCTAAAACCAAAAAAAAAAATCAATGTGGTACATATATGTTCGATAAATTAATGTTTTATTAGGCTGCATAAGCGATCCATATCTTTTTCATTTGGTTGCTGAAAATTATATTATGTGTTTGAACAAGTGTACATCCATCACGTTATATAGAAACCTAATCAATACTGGAGTATGATCAACAAAATTAATCAGGGTGAATTAGTCAATAAAATTTTAGATATATAATATATGAAACTAGCCAGCACACAAGTTACGAAAATGAATGAGGACTTCTTCAATACATTATAATAATATTTTTCTTAATTGACAAGTTAATATTCGGTTGTTGAAGAATGACTTGGTGCGAAATTAGAAAAAAGATAGCCATATCGAAGACTTGCCTAGTCTTCAAATGTGCTTCGAGCGGGAAAACGGTCACGACTAGCTCAATGGACTCCATCTATAAATACTCAATCTTGCCTTGCAGCATTTCTCACATCTTACCAAGTAAAAGTACTTGAAGAATAGAGAGCTAATCACGAATTTACAATGAAAGGTTTCCTTCTGGCTTTTGCCCTCCTGGCTTTGGCATCTTCATTTGCCTCGGCTTTTGACCCTAGTCCGCTTCAGGACTTCTGTGTAGCCATTGATAATCCCAAGCATGGTGGTATGTATTCAGTGCAGTATATTCTTTTAACTTCTGTATTTAATTGTTGGATTCTAATTACTTTTGCATGGAATCTTTCTACTTACCACAGTTGATTTAATTAATTATTGTTTCATCATGCAGTGTTTGTGAATGGGAAGTTCTGCAAGGACCCCAAGCTTGCCAAAGCTGAGGATTTCTTCTTTTCAGTTAACAAGCCTGGAAACACGGACAATCAAGTTGGTTCAAATGTGACTGCTGTAAATGTACAACAAATTCCAGGACTTAACACTCTTGGCATATCCGCTGTACGTATTGACTATGCACCGTACGGCCAGAACCCACCTCACACTCACCCTCGTGCCACTGAGATACTGGTCGTTCTTGAGGGAACTCTAATGGTTGGTTTCGTCACATCCAACCCTGATAACAAACTTTTTACTAAAGTTCTAAACAAGGGTGATGTGTTCGTTTTCCCCATTGGTCTCATCCACTTCCAATTCAACATTGGAAAAACGAATGCTGTCGCCATTGCAGCTTTGAGCAGCCAGAACCCTGGCGTCATTACAATAGCTAATGCTGTATTCGGATCAGATCCTGCCATTGATCCTGCTTTCCTTGCCAGGGCCTTCCAGTTGGACGCAAAGGTGGTCAAATCTCTGCAGGCAAAATTCTGGATGGATGGAAATTAGAGAAATATATGTTAATTTATTTAAATAATGTCTGTCAGAATCCTTGATTAATGATGTAATAAAGAGGTTGCATACGTTTATGTACTTCAAACCCATTATGTTGTTCTCGGTTAATAAAAAAATTGGAATTTGTTTGTTTCATCTTAATCATTCTCTTCTATTTGTTAATGTGAACATAAAACACGGCAAAAAATAATAACTGACATGACCCACCCCTAGCTAACACGAGCGGATCGTGCCTAAAACTATGCTAAGAAAATTAAACTTTTTAAAATATGCTACTTCAAGAAAATTTGGCAGAGTCTCCTCTGTATTTTAGACTAATCCCCATGCCAAGTAACAAAATTCAACACTACCCCCTAAAAAAAAATTTCGTCCTCGAAATTACTAACCTGAGAGAAAGAGATATGGGTACTGAGCTCGCATAACATCCTCTCGCTCCCAAGTAGCTTCTTCCTTCGAGTGATTTCGCCACCACACCTTAACCAATGGAATAATCTTGGCCCGAAGTACTTGCTGTTTCCATTCTATAATCTTTAATGGTTCTTCTTCAAAAGTCAAGTCTTCTTTTAATTGAATTGGCTGCGGTTGAAGGATATGCCTTGGATCATACACGTACTTACGGAGCATAGAGACATGAAACACATTATGTATCTTTGACAACTCCGGAGGCAAAGCTAAACGGTAAGCAACTGTGCCCACACGCTTTATAATCTGATAAGGCCCAATGTAACGTGGACTTAGTTTCCCATGTTTACCAAAACGAAGTACACCTTTCCAAGGAGATATCTTCAAGAACACTTTATCTCCTACCTGAAATTTCAGATCTCTTCTACGCTTATCAGCATAACTCTTCTGTCGATCTTGTGCTGCTTTCATCTTGTTTCTAATAATAACTATCTTTTCATTTGTATCCTGTACAAGTTCTGGTCCCAACAGTCTCCTCTCACCTACTTCGTCCCAACATATTGGTGTTCTACATTTCCTCCCATATAGAGCCTCATAAGGTGTCATTTCACTATTGGCTTGATAACTATTATTATAAGCAAATTCCATTAGAGGCAAATAAACATCCCAATTGTCTTTAAACTCCAATACACAAGCTCTAAGCATGTCTTCAAGAGTTTGAATGGTATGTTCAGATTGACCATCTGTTTGTGGGTAAAAAGCTATGCTGAAATTCAATCTTGTGCCTAAAGCTTTTTGCAAGCTAGGCCAAAATCTGAAAGTGAAACGTGGATCTCTATCTGATATTATTGAAACAGGTGCACCATGAAGACGTACAATCTCTGCTACATAAATATTAGCTAGCCTATTCAATGAATAAGTAACCTTGACATGTAAAAAGTGTGCATATTTTGTAAGACGATCTACCACCACCCAAATACCATCATGACCAGCTATAGTATGTGAAAGTCCTACCACAAAATCCATAGTAATGTGTTCCCATTTCTATTCAGGGATAGGAAGTGGTTGAGAGAGTCCTGCAGGTTTCTGGTGCTCAGCCTTGATTTGTTGGCAAACTAAACACCGAGACACAAATTCTGCAGTTTCCCGCTTTATACCTTGCCACCAATAGTGTTCTCTCAAATTACGATACATCTTAGTACTTCCTGGATGCATTACATAGACTGAAAAGTGAGCTTATTCCATAATCTCTTTCTTTAATTCTTCAATGTTGGGCACACAAAGTCTATTTTCCATAACTAATGCTCCATCATCTCTAACCACAAAATCTGATCGTAAGCCTTTCTTCAGCTCTTCTATCAGTTTCATTAATTGAGGATCTTGTACTTATGCATCTCTAACTTTATCAATTGAAGTAGGTCTAACATGAAAATTGGCTAGTAGCACACTTGAGTCATTTACTGTTAACTTAATTCCCAAAGACCTCAATCTAATCAATAAAGGCAGATATGTCATCTTCAAATAAGCTATAGAGCTCGAGGATTTTCGGCTGAGTGCATCTGCTACCATATTTGCTTTACCTGGATGATAGTCAATCGTGCAGCCATGATCCTTGATAAGCTCAATCCACTTCCTCTGCCTAAGATTCAATTCTTTTTTAGTGAACAGATACTTAAGGCTCTTGTGATCTGTGTAAATTTGACATGTTGCCCCATAAAAGTAATGTCGCCAAGTCTTGAGTGCAAATACAATTACTGCCAATTCTAAGTCATGGGTAGGATAATTTTGTTCATGCTTCTTTAGTTGTCTTGAAGCATAAGCTATCACCTTCCCGTATTGCATCAAAACGCAACCTAACCCCTATCTAGAGGCATCACTATAAATCACAAACCCTTCATTACCGGATGGAAGAGTAAGTATGGGTGCAGAAGTTAATTGTGTTTTGAGCTCTTGAAAACACCGCTCACAATCATCAGTCCACTCAAACTTCACTTCCTTACGAGGCAACCGTGTTAATGGGACAACAATTTTGGAAAAATCCTCAATGAATCTTTTATAATAACCTGCCAAGCCAAGAAAACTTCTAACTTCTGTTACATTAGTAGGTCTCTCCCATTTAACAATAGTTTCTACCTTCTGAGGATCTACATATACCCCTTCAGCTGATATCACATGTCCCAAAAACACAACCTTGTCCAACCAAAATTGACACTTGCTGAATTTGGCATAAAGTTGTTTCTTCCTCAAGGTCTGCAAAACTGTCTTCAAATGTTCTGCATGCTCCTCCTTGTCTCGCGAATACACCAATATGTCATCAATAAAACGATAACAAAGCGATCCAAATAAGGATGAAATACCCGATTCATGAGGTCCATAAAAGCTGCTAGAGCATTAGTCAACCCAAATGGCATTACAAGAAATCGATAGTGCCCATAACGAGTTCTGAAAGTAGTCTTAGGTACATCGGCCTCCCTAACCTTGAGTTGATGGTAACCTGAGCGCAAATCTATCTTAGAGAAAACCCTTGCACCTTGCAACTGATCAAACAAATCATCAATACGAGGGAGAGGATACCTGTTGCGGATTGTCACCTTGTTCAACTGTCAGTAATCTATGCATAACCGCATCGTTCCATCATTCTTTTTAACAAACAAGACCGATGCTCCCCATGGTGAAACACTAGGTCGAATAAACCCCTTATCAACCAACTCTTGCAATTAAACTTTTAACTCCTTTAACTCGGCTGGAGCCATTCTGTATGGTGTCATGAAAATAGAAGTGGTGCCCGAAGCTAAGTCGATTGTGAATTCAACTTCCCTATCTGGCGGTAAACTAGGTAAATCTTCTGGAAACACATCCGAGAAATCTTGTACGATAGGAATATCTTCTATCTTTGCTTCACCCAATAAAGTGTCAATCACATGAGCTAGGTAAGCTGAACACCCCTTTTCAAATAATCGTTTAGCTTCAAGGGCAAATATTATGCAAGTAGAGAGGATTCGTTGATCTCCACAGGAAATAAATTCAAGTGTTTCAGGTTTTCTAAACACCACCTCCTTCTTGAAGCAATCTACGGATGCATGATGGGTTGCAAGCCAATTCATTCCCAATATCACATCGAAGTCTCGAATATCTAAAGGAATTAAGTTGCTAACAGATTATGATTACCTACCTTCACAATGCAATCCTTAAGAACATTTCCTACTAAGATGGAATCCCCAATAGGTGTGGCTACTACTAAAGTACACTCCAATGGTTTCAAATCTCTATCAATATACATAGCAAACATATATGAAACAAAGGAATGGGTAGATCTAGGATCAATCAAAATGCGGGCCTCACGACCAAAGATAGTCAACGTACCATTAATCACCTCTGGCGTAGCCTGTGCCTGCTGCTGAGTCATGGCAAAGACTCGTGCCTGTCAAACTGGCTAACTACCCTATTGATTGTTACTATTTCTTGAGGTATTGGTTTGGTTTCTAGCTGAAGAAGTAGATGTCCCTGTTTGAAGCCTTCTAGGTCCTCTATCTTTCTGAACAAAGCTGCTACCTTGAGTTAAAGTAGGACAGAATTTCTTGATATGTCTTTTTTTACCACAATGATAACACCTCGGTCTACCAAATCGACACTCTCCCTCATGAAGCTTGCCACAAGTCTCACATAATGGGTATGGAGTCATTCTCGATTGGTCATCATGTTGTCTGTTCCCCTTTCTACCAACCCGCTGATCTCTAGAATTACTTCCCACAGATTGCTGTATAGCTCCATGTCCAGAACTCTGTTTTCGCCCCTCTGGTGAACTCTGTCTCTAAATACTCTTATAACTGTCAGAATAAGCTGAATAACTGCCCCTCTCTTGCTTGGTCAATGGCTAATACTATCAACTGGCCAACTCTGATGACGTTTATGGCTTGAATAAGCTCGGTTAGCATCCCCCAAATTTCTCTCAACTTTCATAACAACTTGGACTAACTTACCAAAGTCACCATAATTGTTGGCAGCAAGTACAACTCTGATTTCTCTACGTAATCCTTCTTCAAACTTTTTACACCTTTCCTCCTAATCAACCATAATAGAAGGAGCAAACCTGGAGAGCTCTAAAAATTTCTTCTCATACTCCTCCACTGATCTGGACCCTTGAACCAGTCTCAAGAACTCACTATGCTTGATATCTTTGTACACAGCAGGGAAGCAATGATCAAAGAACTCCTTTTTTAACATAGCCCAAGTAATAACTTCATGTGACGGGTAATGGCGCTGAACTGACTCCCACCAGTGGTATGCTCCACCTTCCAATAAAAATATAGCAAAAAATAACTTCTGCTCATCAATATACCCCATAACTCCAAAGATACGTTCTAACTTGCTTAACCAAGCCTCTGCACCAGGAGGATCAGCATAACCATCAAAGCTCTGACCACCCAACATCCTAATCCGCTCAATAGTATTCTTTTCCCTCACACGCCCTTGATTTTGAGTAACAGTGGCAACAAGTTAGGCAAGTGCATCTACTGAGTGTATAATGATAGGAGGATCATGGTGGTTCCTATTCTCATTGCCTCTCGCATTTGACTGTTCTTCCTCTCCACGGTTATGTTCATTTTCCCCCTCACCTTCAGGTGGTGGTGGTAGAGAATTTGCAATTTGGTTCAGTCCGCCCTTGGCTCTAGTGTGAGGCCTGCCTGTATGTTGGCTCATGATGTGCCTACAAAATATAACGCTTCTTTTATCATTACAAAACCATGTATATGCAAACATAAGAAAGTTAACAAAATCTTAAAAAAAGTCATGCTCTGATACCAAGTTGACACGACCCTCCCCTAACTAACATGAGTGAATCCTGCTTAAAACTTTGCTAAGAAAATTTAACTTCTTAAAATATGCTACTTTAAGAAAATTTGGCAGTCTTCCCTATATTTTAAACTAATCCCCCTGCCAAGTACACAAAATTCAACACTACCCCCTAAAAAAATACTCATTTACCCAAATTTTCCTAATTTATATTTTTACAAATATTCCTTAAATTTGTATTGGTATGGAAAATTAGTGAAGTTCCTAGCCACTTTTAACTCTTGGAAGGACCAAATGATGGATTTTCAATTTTTGTGTTAATTTATCAAGTTTCTTACAAGTGGGAAGTTGGAGGTTTTTGTCTAATTATGTGATTTTGTGCTATTAAAGAGTTTTACCTCGCTTCTCCCTTAAGTGAGACTGCGGTTTCAAGTCTGGATTTGAGTCCAATCGAGGAAGGGGCTGCCACACAAGTTGATCCGTGAGATTGTGAGTAGGAAAAATACATTTTTACCAATAATTGAACTATAAATTATAAATTTCCTATTTCTATACATGTTAGCAAAGCTTTATTATGTTTAGTAAATCTATATTCCTTTATTCTTGTATGAAGTATATTTTATAGTTTACCAAATTTTGTCTATTTGGTTTATTAGAAAGAACAGTTTAATATTTTAGAGATTTAAAAGTCAAGTGAATTTCTTAAATTATCTTTAAAATAATGATATGACTCTAAGTGAAGAATTGATTTTTTTTAATGTTTTACTAAGCTAATACCTAATTCATTCAGATAGTAGAATTATAGAGGTTTGTGGAACCCGTTCAGGCACACATAGAGGCTTTCGGCCGTGTGATCTGGACGTTTAACCTTTTGGAGGCAGCTCTGCGCATGCATAGGATCAGTGTAGTGATATCTTGGCCTGAGTGATCTTAGTCCCGCCAGGTCATGATAAGTCAGATTAGTTTAGGTACTTGATTAGTAAAACTATGATGATTTAGAAATTTAAAATGTGGAATGAGTTTTATGAGATTTAGAACTTTAATACATTTATCATATTGAATGTTGAATGCAAATAGAATAGCCTTGGAAGATTTTTATATTAAAATTTAGATTATGTTAAAGGTATATAAATTATTTAAAGATTTACTTCCTCATTTTTTTGTATCTTTTCTAAGTAGTTTTTTATCAATGTTAGTAAAGCAGAATTTTAATTAATTATTTGTTATGATATATTATTTTATCTTATGCAAATTTTTATCTATTTTAATGACTCTATCCCACTCACTGAGGTTATACTCATGCTATTTAAAAAAAAAAACTCATTTTCCCCCAGAAGATTGCGGTGTTCAGTCGAAACGTCAGTAGCTGCTTGAGGTTGGCTACTTGATGATGTTCTGAGAGCCTTCTTTTTGATATCTTGTTTCATTTTTGTAGTTGACTTTTTTTCTCATATGTCTATTCTTTTATACTGTATACACATCGAGGATTTTGTTTTAGTTTCCTTTAAAAACTTTTGCCTACTCACCATGCATGAGTTTTTGAAGAAACTTGTATTAAAATCCTAATTGTAAACTCTTTGAATTGTAAATTAATTATTTTTTCGACTGGAGGCCATATTTTCTCTTAAAGACTGTTTTGGGATACAATTGTTTTAAAAAAGGACTCAAGATCCTAAAAAGAAAGTTAATAGTTATATAAATATTTTGGAAGTGTTGAATTTTGTGTATTTGGCAAGGGGATTAGTCTAAAATACAGGGGAGACTCTGCCAAATTTTCTTAAAGTAGCATATTTTAAGGTTAAATTTTCTTAGCACAGTTTTAGGCACGATTCGCTCGTGTTAGCTAGGGGCGGGTCGTGTAAATAACACTCAACCATAAAATTTTCTTTTGGACCAAAATCAGCCCGAATTTTTTAACCATTTATTAAAGGTTATATATGTGATCAAAAGTTTGTGCTAATAGTAAATTTCCGTGATTTTTTAAAATTATGAAAAATACCGATATATTATTATAATAATTTTCATAAATGTACTCTTGAAATGAAAAAGAAAAAAAGACAGAAAAAGAGAGTTCTTATTGAAAGTTTTCCCAAGATACAACATAAAAACTTCGTATCAAAAGGAGTTATATTTGCATCCAATAAAAAAAAAGATAAAGTAAATTATTTATATTCTAACCACATCAAATGGTTCATTTAAATTATCCAAAAAATGTATAGCTTACGGGAGTACGGATCCTTTTTCAAATTGCAAATTCAAACTATTATTAGATTTGCCAATATATAAATCTGACATAAATTAGCATTTTCTCGTTTCCTTTAACATAAACCGTATGGCAGCTTCAGGCAGCTTCAGCTTTTCAACTTTCAAGTACTTGAATTATTGTTCGCTCTATGAATGTGGATAATATCTTATATATATGCGCAGCCCATCAGATGTTATTCATTTATTTGTGGTTTTGTTCTTCAACCTGTATGCATAATTTTGCAGTAGACTCTTCAATTTAAGAAATTACAACAGATTCTTGATCCACCGCGATTAAAAAAAAATATGCTTGAACTGAAGGCGACTGACATCATACAAAAATGTATATGAAAGATAAGAAAGCAAGACTTTACATTTATAAAACCAAAAGAAAAAAATTCAAGAAACAGAAACATATATGAATACGGGGAGAAGAAAAACAGGGTTTTGCAATTGCAACTCAGTTTCGGGATGCGAAGGCAAAAAGGATATCCTGTAAGTTTTTTCATGCCTCTCAACTTCCATGGACTCCACACCAATGATTTCCTTTGCAGTGGAACTGTTGGATGCTTCGGTTTCCAAAGAACCGGGAGGATTACCCACGAATTTACTACTACTCCTCATTGCAGTTGATAAGGTCTCCAAAGCTGACCAGAATTCTGGCGATGGAGAGGATAATTTTGAGTATCTTGCCTTTCAAGGGTCCCTTCCTGCCCATTGCACTTCCATTTTAAATCTAGAAAGGCAGCTGCGAGTGGTGTTTTCATGCGCGAGCTTGGCTCCAGTTGCAAGGTGGCTCTGGATACTCATCTCCTGGGCTGACGAACCTATGTTGTTGGAGGTGGTCTGGCAGCGATTGACATACATCTTGGTTTCAAAAAAGATCTTAGTTTTTGTTGTTTCCGCGGTGTTTCTGTGAATGTTTTTATTGTCTACTTCTGCTGCCATTTTGGTGGTTAGGTAATGGTTTTCCGAGGTGGGATACGCGATGGTGGGGGCATCATACAGGTGATTCTTCATAATGGCATCCTCAATTTTGAAGGACCCAACAACAATGTTGGCTTTTTCTCCGTCATCCCTGCAGCTTCTTTTGTTGATGACAGTGCTGAAGGCTGAGTATATGCGGCAGCAAAAGCTCTTGTTACCTGCTTTACTCAGGTTTTCCTCTCCTCTGCTAATTGATTCTCAAGGTCCTGGACCTGATGGTTCAATTAACAATGAAAATAACATTGGCAATTAGAAACTTATAAATAAAAGAGCTGAGCCGAGAAAATCCCCTCCAAAAAAAAATATTCTTATGCTCTTAACAGGAAGCCATAACAATTTCAGACTACTAAGCATACAAAAAGGAGCTCCACTAGCCATAATTGATCTTAATTGCCTTTTCTTGAAGACTTCTGCAGACATCCTCTCTGGCAGCAAGCCTTGATTGCAAATACTGCACAGTGTCCTGTAACTTCCTCGTTTGTTTGTCATCATGTTTTAACTTTTCCAACTGTTATTTAAAGAAAACATTTGTTTCATCAATTTGGGAGTGTCTCATAATTGTGTACGAACTCGAGAAAGAAAGAAAATATACCATTGGCTTGTACTTCAAAAGCTCTGAAACGTCTGAATGCTTGCGAGGAGGACTATTTTCAATTCCCCAAACTCTGCTGGTACAATTCAGTGAACAATGGGTCTCCCCATGGTCTCCAGCACTTGAACTGATCCAGACAAACATCAGAGTCTAGCAATCTCCTCCCGCATTTATATTCCAGTTAGCATTATTCTTGAGAAGATCAGCAGGTGCAACCAATAAAAGGAAAAGTAGACTAGTGAGGAAAACAAGGGACATTATATATGTATTAAAAACCCTAAGCTGCCCTGCCAACGCAAGCTAAAGCACCTAGCAGTTCAAGCAGAATTAAACAGGAGAAAAACCTGTTGTGGAGGACCCACTCAAAATGTAAAAATGCTAAAAGAAAGCTCACCTAAAGAGCTATATAGAATATGAGTAAACTTTGAGTTCCTGGTTTTCACAATAGGAAAAAAAAAAAAAAACTTTTATCAGCTATATAGACACGAAAGTTCAACAGATATGTGTGCGCGTTAAAGAAAGTGAGAGTGAGAGAGAGCGAGAGGCACACCTGTAGTGAACGTGACTTGAATTAGATGTTAAGGAAGAAATAAAATCTCCACGCA
Source organism: Boswellia sacra (assembly GCA_013180625.2). Classification (NCBI taxonomy): domain Eukaryota; kingdom Viridiplantae; phylum Streptophyta; class Magnoliopsida; order Sapindales; family Burseraceae; genus Boswellia; species Boswellia sacra. The sequence goes on from SNVD02008671.1 coordinate 70,725, forward strand.
CTGAGAGAGATTTATCGATAAACTGAGATTACTTCAACTTCAATCTTCCCCACCCACATACTACCTTCCAAGTCTTCCAACCAAAGGTAACTGTTAGGGGCCGTTTGGTATGGAGGGTGGGAATGTTAGGAGTGGGAATTTGAATACATTCCAGTGTTTGGTACATTTATTACTGTTGTAAACCCTGACATGTCACTTTCCTATAGGCTTCACATTACTGTTTGCAGAGGGTAATATCAAACCCGTCCAGAACTTGGATTTCAACTTCCAGGGAATCATAATCCCACCCCATCCCGCTTGACACACCACAAAACCACCCACCACCGCCCCTACGCCCGCCCACCACGCGCCCTCCCCCCCCCCCCCCCCCGGTCTCTCCTCTCATCTCTCAATCTGGTACCCGTCTCTCTTCCAGCTTTCCACTTCTTAGCAGTCTGAGGCGACGCTGCTTGTGATGAAGGCAGCGGCTTCTTGTGACAGTGATGCGCGCACACGCAGCTTTCCTGTGGTGGTGGTGTTCGTGTAGTTGGATGGCAACGGTGGCAGCGCTTGTGATGGAAGGCCGAATGCTGCTTTGTTTGGAATTTCTGGGTTGTTGAATTTCTGGGTTGTAGTGGCTGTGAGTGGTGGCTGCCATGGCTGCAATGAGTGGTGTGAGCCGTGGGTATGGAGAAAGCAGAGGGAGAGGGAAAGGGAGAAAAAGAGAGAAAGGAAAACCAAAAAAAAGGAAAAAATGAAAGTTTGACCCGAGCATGTTTTCTCAACCGAGAAAATGAGAAAAAAAATTTATTTATTTATAATATAATATTTATAATAATATATATAATTATTAACCTATTAAATAAAATTAATACATTTATTTACTGAAAAAAATTAATTATAAAATTTAGTAACATGTTAAATAAAATTAACACCTTTATTTATTGAAAAAATTTTAATTATAAAATTTATTATTATATTAAATAAAATTAACACATTCTATTCCTATGTGTACCCAAACACAGTAATATGATTATAAAGATAAGATTTCTATGGATAACCAAACACAGTAATATTAGTTTCCTGGATATCGGATTCCTATGATCACTTTCCTAGCAATCTGAATCCCATTCCCATCAAAATAAACCATCATACCAAACGAACCCTTAGTCTTCTGCCATTTATTAGATTCTTACCATTCACAGTCTCTAGCAACAAGCTACAGAGAAACAATTTTCAGTTGTCAAGCCACCATCCAATTTCAAACTATGAGTACTCCATTTCATGCTCATTCTACCTTCGACTGAGCTTTCAGGTTCTCGTCAACGGATTGCCATTTATATTATGCCATTGCCATTTTCCCGGTCTTTTGTGCCCGGGAAAATGGACCGGGAAAATGGACGTTTTCCCTTTTCTGTCATATTGGATATATTAAAAACGTCTCCTCTTACCACAACATGATTTTGACAATAATTGACTTAGTCTAAAGCACTCTATAAGGATTGAAACTTAACAGTGATAATGGCTACTAAGCTCATAAGCATTAGTGGATCCAACAGATCTGACTCCGGCTCCATATTTGAGTAGCTCACACACTTCCTCAGTACGGCAGACAGAATTCAACAAGTCCCAGCACTTCTTGAGTTCCATCTGTTGCTTGCTTTATCCCCAACCTTCAACCATGTAACATAACTATTTCAAATATTATTATCTTTTCCAATATCACTAAGTTATAACTAAGGTCACAGAATTGAGAATAGCAAAAAGGATACCACCATTTGAATAAATTAAGTAAAACAGTGTCCTGTTTCATCCGTGGCAGAGCCATTTCGGACATAACCCAATTGAGAAAATTAGTTATAACTAAGGTCACAGAATTGAGAATAGCTAAAAGGATACCACCAGCTGAGAAAATTTAAGCCAAAAAGAATCTTGTTTCATCTGTTGCAGAGCTATTTCGGACATAACCCGTATCAACATAAACACATTTCTTTTGTTAATTGCCATGGAGGAAGGTAACAGGTTTATGGGTCACATGAAGAGGCCTAAAACTAAAATTTAGCATTATGTTGCTAAGTGCTCATAAAACTAGCAATTAACTTGGTACCAGTGATGGAATGAGTTGTTTGATTCAAATGATCAAAGGTGACTCACTTCTTAGAAGGTTGGTTAGAGTTCTATGCCAGAAGGTCCCTTATATTCTCACTATGACTCTCCAACATGCTAACAAACAGGTCATATCTCATGACAACAGTTCTCTCTTCAGAAATATGAAACAACTCCAAGGTCCTGTAGTTCACCCCTCTATTTCCAGTTGTATCCTACTTAGTAAATGTTTTTCCATTTCCTGTTTGTTTATATGCAAATTGATAGACTTGCGTGAAGGGCAGAGAGGGAAATGCGTATGTCTATTTTGTTTTGTTTTCTGTTTTCAAATAAGCCTGGAAGTTAGTTGCTGAGCTGGAGGGGAAATGTTAGTTAGGGAATATATAGAGGGAGTAAAGGAGAGAGAAGGGCAGTGAACATTTTTGTAACTCGGTGAGAATTATTTTCTCTTGGGAGAGAGGCAGGGCTCTCGAATCACCTGCCAAACAGCTACATATCAAGCCTAATCTCTTTAATCTACATACTATCCGCTCTAATTTTCATTACTGATTTCTAAATTCTGTCAAAGATTCAGTGTGTGTGTGAGTGAGAAAACCAGAATCATATCACAAATATACAGACATTACAGCCATCCAGCACCGACATCACAACAGGTTTAGTTTGTGGAAATACATCCTCTGCATAAATTAGAAATCTAGGATTAAAAATTAAACCATTCAAATAACCAGTTAAGTAAATTATTTGAATTGCTAAAATCATTCTTGGGGAGAACAGAGTGCCTTGACAATCCTTAGGCTTAAATACAAAATCAAAATTGATTTTGCTTTCGGAAGAATCACAGAAACAATTTATAGCTCAGTTTCTAGAGATAAGTCAAATTCAACTACAGAATTAGACCCACTAGTGATTTCAAGCTTGATTTCATGATCTAAATCAGCAGAAGACCCTAATCTTGCCATTACATTCAATCACTTCATTGTAAAGCCGTTTTCCTCCAGAGGACTTATCTATGCTCTTCTTCAAAAATTTATTTTCATTACCTACCATATATAGCAACAAACACAAGAAATAAGAAACAACTAAGGAAAAAATAAAATTGTCGTCAAAATTCCTAAAGAATACTCACTCGGAAGTCGGAGGGAGTCCAAAATTTCAGGGTTGGGAGAAGAATCAGCACTTATAGTCTTCGCTTGATCTGAAAGAGTTGTGAGATCTTTCTTCAAATTCTGAACACCAAGGATGCGAAAAACAATCAAAACAAAGCAAACAAAGAGAGATTCAAAATTTTGCAAAAATTTTGGATAACAAGAAAACAAGCACTAGCAGTAGTTCTTTCTTCTGATTTCATAACTTCTGCCGGCAACTAATAACCCAAAACCCTCAAATAAAGGTCCAAATTAAATAAAAGAATTTAAAAAAAAAAAAGAGAAAAACCTTCGTTTGTTCACAAACAATTGAGAAAGTAAAAAATGTTCTGAGTCGCATGAATTTCACTTTCCGGGAGACCCAATTGAACGTTAAGCTTGACTCAATAAATAAAAAATCGCAAGGCATCAAATTAAGGGGACCAATGATTATCCCAGCAACCAACTAAGGACATAAAAAACCTAGAACAAGAAAGCATCATATTAAAAAAAAAAAGGTTACAGTAGTATTATCTAATTGAATTCAAACTCAAGTAACTAAAAAAGAACAAAATAAAGAAAAAATTATCAAAATTTTATAATTGTTATTAAATATAATCACGACTAACTAACCTGAATCACACGAGTCGCTCTTCAGTGTTGTGATATGAGAAAAACAAGAAAAAAAAATTAAGCAAGGAAGCAAAAAACAAAGCACAATAAACAAAAAAGCATAATCTCTAGGGTTCATCTGAAACACAAAATATACTAATCAGAAAAATAATTAAATTAAATCCTTCTTCCAATTAAAACGTAAAAACAAATTATGTTGAATCAGAGAAAATGAACCTGCGTTTGAATCGAAAGTGTGATGGCAGTTATGGGATTCCGCTTCCTTTCCGCAGTCAGATTTGTAAGCAATTCAGCGTCACGTCAGACATGGACTCTCCAAGGAAAATTGTGAATTCTGGAGAGCAGCGAAACTGGAGTGACAAGTGAGACTTGGAGGCTCTCGGAGTGGGACCGTGGATCGGATTACTGAAAAAAATAATTCAAAATTCAAAACAAAAGTAAGTTAAAGTCAAAGTCAAAGTCTCAAACTTGTCAAACCGGATTACTTGTACTCTTTTACGGAGTCGGAGCTCCAGTTAACCCAACCCAAACACTCCGCTTGCCAATCGCATTATATCCATCCAACGGCTGATATTCATTTCAAATCAAAATCAAATTCACGCCATCCCTCCATTTAACGCCCCAAAGTGGAGCCTCCAAGTCTCCTATAGTTACTTAGACTTCGATAATCGGAATTTGATTTTCAAACGCGTTGGAAAAATGTATAGATTGGTTTCTGAAAATTTTCAATTCAATTTATTAATTCGTATATCTAATTTAATTCTAATATTTTATTAGAAAGATAAGATAATGAAGCCAATACGGATTTTAATAATTTTTTCTTACTACGAAAATAATAAAATTATCAGCAAATTTCATGAAGAAAGCTTGGCCCAGCTCAGGAACTTATGCCAAATTCGAGAAATTCCCTCTTGAAGGCAATCACAAACAATTCAAGAAGAAGAAGAAGATAAGATATTGATAGTTCCTTTGCTTATAAGCTCTTTAATTTGTGGTTGTACATGTTGATGCCTATTTAAAATTACAATTAAAGATAAGGTTGTTTTCTAATAATATTTCGTCGGTGAAATGAAATAAGTTTCATCCCATTTCTAGACGAAAATCAAGTTGTTTAAGGAAAAATGAATTGGTGCTGAGAAAACATTTTAGGATTCCTGGAATTAACTCTTCTCTATACCTTGGATTACTTCAACCGAAATTTTCTTAATTTATTGATTATTGGCAAACTTAGAGAATTCCAAACATCGCAAAACTATTGTGACTATAACTCCGCAGGTTAAGAGAATTGTACTATAGTTACAACTCTAATAAATAATATATATAAAATAAAAATTTTATAATCAAAGAGAATTCCATTTAAAATTTATGATCATTTATTTCATATATCCTATATATATGGATTGAATTCTTTTATTTAATATTTTGTTCTTAAAATTAGATACAAATTTAAAAAAAAAATTGTTAAATAATAGTACTTTTCTACCAAAAAATTATCTCAAATACTATATCAAATGAAAATGATATGTAAGTGCTTCGTATTCTCAAATCACTTAAAATATTATTCTATTGTCTATTTTATGAATGTAGCATTAAATGGATATTATTTGATATGTTACTTGAAATACGAGTTAGAATAGGGCTTTGGATAATTTTTCTTAGGAAGACCAGCATTATTGATTAGTACGAGGTTGTCTTTATGTATTACAAAGAATTAAACAAAGTTGTAAGTGGCCATTCATAGATGTAAAGAAAATCAAAGTGGGCCGACAGAGCTAAGGGGATAGAAGCAAACAAAAGAGAGAAGGGTGCAAATAGAAGTATAAAGAATTAGATGTGACAGAATAGTATACTTCTGATTGGATGCTTCTTACACAAGAGGGCTGAGTCTCAGGGGCTTATTTATAATCAAACCCACCGTTGATATACTCAATAAGAGAATGACACTTGTCAGATACACTTTTAATTTTTTTTTCTTAATTTATTGGACTTTTTGCTAATTGGCAAATCTTAGAGGATTCCAAACACTTGCATAATTATAACTCTTGCAGGTTAGAGGATTGTTGATGAGGAATGAGGTTCCTCAAATTAAAGAAAGAGAGGGGGAAACAGATAGAGGAAAGAGTAAAAGATTTAGAAGAAATTTGGAGAGAAAATCGGATAGAAATTTAGGAAGAAATGGATCGAAATAAATTTAGAGAGAAATAAGAACAAGATAGAAAGAAATTGAGAAATTGAGGAAAAGAGGAAAGAAGAAGAGACAATAAAAAGGGGAGAAATTGATTTTATTAATTCAATCCTTCAAAGCCTCTTAAACAAACAATCAAGACCCCTTTTATAATTTCAAAGATATAAGAAAAAATAAGAAAATAAAATATTACCTAATACAATCAAAATCAAATTGAAATCTAACTAGGGAGAATAACCATAATTCTTATTACAACTCAAAATCTCTAAAAATACGAAAAGAGTAGTACTTGACTTACAGCCTTCATACTACTCAAACTCTACAACGACTGTCACATCATATTATAGAGTTTAAGCTGCATGAAAATTATAAATCTAACATTATTGATACTAAAAATATCCTTAATTCATTCTCATCAATTGTACTTCTATTACAACTGTAATAAATGATACATATATATAGCTGGCTATTGTCACTTAAAAGTGGTAAGTTTAAAATAAAGATTTTCAATAGGGTTTGCCACTCAATACACTTTTAGTTTTTGCTCGATTTGCTTTCTTAGGCTACCAATGGATTGTTTGTCTTGCTACGCTATAAATTCCAAACATCAAGTTCAAATCCATTCATTACCTAGAGAGGTTAAGTCAAAGTTAGAAAAAGACGGGTTGGATATTGAAAATATCAAGAATGAGAATGAGTTACATGTACTACTGCAGCTCCCGTGGATTGGTGCGATTTCTTAAAAAAAAAAAAAAAAGTAAAGTGGTGTTTATTTAAATCATTTAACACTTTTTAGATTTAAATATTTTTTACATCTAAACATTTTTTAGGACTTAATTTATATCACTTAATAAGATGTTTGCTTGCTCTTTTATATACCACTTAAAAAAAGTGATAAATGAATATATTAACTTTAATGTGACTTTTTTACCCTTGTATAGGAAATGTAAAATGTCTATATTATATTTTTTACAATTCTTTAAAAATTAAGTAATTAATAAAATTGAACTAAAAATCATTTTCTTTTAAATAGTTAATATTATGTTTGTTATAATCTTTTAAAAATTAAATAATTGATATAATTAAATCAAAATTATCAATAATTATATATTTAATATTTATTAATTATAATTTTAAATTATTAAATTTACTTCTAATTTCTAATTAACTTTTTTTTTAACTTCACCTCTCTCTTTCTCCCTCTCACTCTCTTCGCCTCACCCTCTATCTCTCTCACCCCACCCCCAACAACCCCACCACACCCCGTAAAAAGTGATATTTATGGTATTTTAATAATTCAGATGTTTTAGAAAGAAAAAAATGACATTTTTTCACTTTTTTAATTCAGACATTTTTATATGAAAATAAGTGATTAGAGATTCAAACAAACGAAAATAATTTTTTATACCACTTAATTCTATTCAGATTTAGATTTAAGTGGTTAAAATAATCAGCCTCTAAGTTTACTTTTCTTTATGAAAATTAATTAAGTAGTCTAATTGCTTATAATAACTATTTTTTTAACAGTTTACATTGGCAATTGTTTTGCCATCACTTGCATCACTGGTTTGGTTCCAAATATGGTTCTATCACAAATATACCCATGGCTTCCCTACGGAGGAGGAGTGGAAGAATACAATACGCGTCACCAGTGGCAACCAGATATATTTTGCAGTTGGGTATCCCATCTATATCTATGTCATCATAGTCATCGACCTTTTTCTTTACAGGACAAGGGCAAACATTATCTTCAAAAATTGGCAAGAGGTACTTATATAATTATTTCATCCTCATTTTTGTAAGGATTTTCTAATTTAATTTAATTTTCCAATATTCTTTTATTTTTTTTTTTCAGATGCAGATGCTGAACCTGGACGAATTATACATTCGCAAGAATGAGAATAAGGTATATATGAATCAATGTATATGTATCCTATCGTATTTATGTATACAAATATTCGAGTATGACTGATTAATATAGGTGCTTAATTAATTATTATTTATTTCTTTTCCAGATTATTTATACTCTAGCACCAAATTTCCATCGTTCCTCTAACTGGCCGCTCTGCCTATTAGATCAAGCTTGCTTCCTCTTGGCTGTACTCCCCTGGGCAAGCCTCGGCTGTCTCTTGGCAGCTGCAATCCCAACGATGCTAGCGATGTTTTGTGCTGTAGCCTTTGCATTCGTTAGTGGCTTTCATATGCATCCGGTCAAGTTGGCTTCCCTCGTTCAAGTTTAACTTGTTTGATAAATTTTACCTTACTTTGAGAGTTTGACTTACTTATAAATTCTATTATAGATTTTTATTTTGGTTAATTTTGTATTCCCTCGTTCAAAATGCCTATGTCCAAAACTCAACCAAGATACATTTGGGTACGACTAAGAATGAGATGTCTAAGATCAGTCTTATATATGTGAGAAATACAAACAATTAAAGAGAATTCTATTTAACATCAAGGTGCCCAACTAAATTTTCAACCACCCCAACTCTAAAGAAACCCTAATAAACATTTTATATCTAATTTTATTCCCCCTTTACCTTTTTCATGCTGTTGATAACGTATCTTGATTTCTTTTAGGTTTTATATAATTAAGTTAGATCTATATATATATATAAGATAATTTAATTAATTCTTTATTATTTCTATATTATATTAATATTTAAAAAATTGATGAATATGGGATATTGATACATTTCAATCAAGAAGTTCATTATGTGAAATCGTTAACTGGTGTTTGATGTATTTTAAATAAAAACTGTAAATTCGAATTGAAATAATTATGTTTAATGAGTATTTAGTTTTAAAAAATTTTAGTGGAGTTTGTTTAGATAATGATTACGTTTAACCGTAACTTAGGATTATTTTGATTTCATGAATTCTGTTATATACATTAGCTCTTGTTAGAAGCATTGTGAGGTTCTTTGTTGCATATGCTGAACTGTAACCGAAATATTCTTATTTTATTGGTCTTATTGGTAATTGGAATCTTAGAGAATTCCAAACGCTTGCAAAAGACTCTGACTATAACTCCGTAGAATAGAGAATTGTACTATAGTTTATATAGATGTACATAACGTAAAGATTTTATAATTAAAAAGAATACTCTTTAAAATTTATAATCATTTATTTCACATATTATATATATATATATATATATATATATATATATATAGATTGAATTTTTTTATTTAACGTTTTTACTTAGAATTAGATACAGATTTTTTTAAAAAAATTATTAAATAATAGTATTTTTCTAAAACAAAAATTATTTCAAACCCTATATCAAATGAAAATGATATGTAAGTGCTTCGCATTATCAAATCACTTAAAATATTATTTTGTTATCTATTTTATGAAGGTAGCATTAAATGGATATTATTTGATATGTTACTTGAGATGCAAGTTAGATTAGGGTTTTCGATAATGGATATAGCTAGTTGGTAGAGCTCCACTCTTGCGATTAAGTCGTTACGATTATGGGTTGGATGTCTAATTGTCCAGGCGGTAATGATAGTATCTTGTACCTGAACCGGTGGCTCACTTTTTCTAAGTAATGGGGAAGAGGACTGAAACATGCCACTGAAAGACTCTACTGAGACAAAGATGGGCTGTCAAGAACATAGAAGAGGTAGGATGGGTGGTTGGTTAGATCTAGTATGGATCGTACATGGATGGTAGTTGGAGTCGGCGACTCTCTCAGGGTTCCCTCATCTGGGATCCCTGGGAAGAGGATCAAGTAGGCCCTTGCAAATAGCTTGATGCACTATCTCCTTTCAACCCTTTGGGCGAAATGCGACAAAAGGAAGGAAAATCCATGGACTGACCCCATCATCTCCACCCTGTAGGAACTACGAGATCACCCCAAGGATGTCTTCTGTATCCAGGGGTCACGGACCGACCATAGAACCCTGCTCAATAAATGGAATGCATTAACTGTCCACTCTCAGGGCGAAAAAGGGGGAAAGCTCTCCGTTCCTGGTTCTACTGTAGTTGGATCCTCCGGAATCACAAGAATCCTTACTTAGAATGGGATTCCAACTCAGCACCTTTTGAGATTTTGAGAAGAGTTGCTTTTTGGAGAACACAGTACGATGAAAGTTGTAAGCTGTGTTCGGGGGGAGTTATTGTCTATCATTGACCTCTATGGTAGAATCAGTGGGGGCCTAGGAGGCGGTGGTTTACCCTGTGGCGGATGTCAACGGTTCGAGTCCGCTTATCTCCAACTCGTGAACTTAGCTGATACAAAGCTATATGAATATGATAGCACCCAATTTTTTCGAAGCACAGAAGTTGTTTTATGTATTACAAAGAATTAGAGAGAGTTGTGAGTGGCCACTTCAATGTGTAAAGAAAATCAAAGTGCGGCTGGATAGAAGAAGTAAACAAAAAATCAAAGTGGGGCTGGATAGAAGTAAACAAAACAGAGAGGTGCAAGGGACGTGTGAAGAATGAGATACGAGAGAATTGCTTTTACTTCTGATTGGGTGCATCTTGCACAAAAGGGCTGGGCCCCTGAGGCTTATTTATAATCAAAACCACCACCAGCATCCTCAATGAGACAATTGACACTTCTAACTTTTTTTCTTAATTTATTGGACTTATTGGTGATTAGCAAATCTCAAAGAATTCCAAACACTAGCATAACTATAATACTCCAGGTTGGAGAATTGTTGATGAGGAATGAGGTTTTTAAAATTAAAGAAAGGGAAGGGGAAATTAGATAGAGGAAAGGGGAGAAGATTTAGAAGAAAGTTGGAGACGAAATTGAATAGAAATTTAGTGAAAAGTAAGAAATAGATATAGAAATAGAATAAGAACAAGATAGAGAGAAATAGAGAAAAAGATAGGAGGAGAGATTGAATAAGAGAGAAAGAAAGGCGAGAAGAAATTGAGGAAAAGAGGAAAGAAGAAGAGATTACAAAAGGGAAGAAATTTATTTTATTAATTCATCTTTCAAAGCCTCTGAAATATGACAATCAAGACTACTCCTTTTATAATTTCCAAGAAAAAATAAGAAAAGAAACTGAACAAGGAAATAAAATATTACCTAATGAAATTAAAATCAAATCAAAATCCTAATTGAAATTTAATTGAAGTATGAAAATAATCATAATTCTTATTACAACCCAAAAATCTCTAAAAATATTAAAAATATCCTTAATTGGTTCTACATCAATCGTACTGTAATAAATAATACATATATGTGGAGCATGCCATCTATGTGTGCGTCATCACATTCATCGCCGTTTTCCTTTACAAGATGAGGGCAAAGATGATCTTCAAAAATTGGCAAGAGGTACTTATATAATTATTTCGTTCCCAATATTATTGTAAAGATTTTCTAATTTAATTTAATTTTCCAATATTCTTTTATTTATTTTCAGATGCAGGTGCTGAACTTGGACAATTTATACATTCGCAAGAATTGGAATAAGGTATAAATGAATCAACGTAAATGTATCCTATCGTATTTATGTATATAAATATTTGAGTTTTACTGATTGATATATGCGTTTAATTAATTATTATTTATTTCTTTTCCAGATTATTTATACTCTAGAACCAGAATATCTTCGTTCTTCTTTCCGGCTCAAGCCATTAGATCAAGCTTGCGTCGTCTTGGCTGTACTCCCCTGGTGGAGCCTTTGGCACCTCTTTGGAGATATAATATAACCCTAACGGTGCTACCGGCGGTTTGTACTGCAGTCTTTGTAATTGTTATTGTTAGTGGCTTTCTTATGTATCCAATCAAGTTGGCTTCCCTTGTTCAAGTTTAACTTGTTTGATAAATTTTATCTAGGTTTGGAGCACGCACTCTTCCCTTTCTTTATTCACAACAGTGCAAAGGCGCAAAGCAAATGAGCAATCTCGCAAGTTCCTTGTCCGTTTATAATAATCTCACAAAGGCCTTGCCAATTCCTGAGATTGGAAAGTCATTGTAGCTTATAAAAAATAATTGTTCAAAAAGCTGTATTTTTGTATTAAATTGTAAAAACAGGTAAGGAGTAACTTTTGAAAAACAGATTTTGAAAAGCTAAAATTTGGATGGACCAAAATACTAAAATTATCCTTATGAAATTATATATTAAAATTTTAATTTATTTATTTATTAAATTAAAAAATCTAATATATCTAAAATTATTTTCTAAAATAAATTTTTTGAAAAATAAAAAAATTATCGGACGTCAACTACTACAGTTGCCAGAAGTAAATGTCACAGTCACCATAAGTTAATATCATAATCACCAAAAGTTAGCATCACAGTAGCCAGCTGCTATGATCTGGTGCGTCCAATGACACTGCCACCACCTACAAAGTCGTCGTCAATCATTCTCTTTGTTACCTCTGCCTTTTCGACCGGCAATCGACATGATCAAACGGTTAAAATTTCGATGCCAAAATTTTAACCGTTTGATCATGTTGATCAGCTAGATAAAAGGGTAAAGACATCAATGGATTTAGAGAGAATGGCTAACAGCCACTTCAGAGGTGGCAACGGTAGTGTCGTTGATGCGTCACTTCAACGACGGCCAGCAATGACTAACGTTTGACGAGCCTTTTGCAATTTTATTTTATTTTATGTTAAATAATAAATTAATTAATATATATTTATTTTTATTTTTATATTAATTTAAAATTAAATTTTAATAAACTTTTTCCAAAAAATATTTACATTTTTATATTTTTACTAAAAATTAGCTTTTGAAAATCAAGTTTACCAAACACGTATTCATAACTTTTGAGTACACAACAATTTTAAAAAACTATTTTACTATACACTCTAAAGTTTTTGATACAACACAGTTAACAGGGGATCCTATGTCTTAGAAGGTGATTGATGTGTGTAATTAAGTTTGTAATTTCACTGAAAACAAAAATACACAATATATATATATATATATATATATATATATATATATATATCCAAATTTCATTAAAATTCATATCATAAAAACGGCTAGTCATTTATTTCATCACTAAAATATAACATAATATACAAACTTTTTAAGAACATAAAATAAAATTAAGTGTAAGAACAGCATTGACTTGGACAAATGTCTATGTCCAAAACTTAACCAAGATATATTTGGGTACAACGATGAATGAATATCTAAGATTAGTCTTATTTGAAATATGCATAAAATTAAAGAGAATTCTATTTAACATCAAGGTGCCCAGCCCAACTAAATTCTCAACGACCCCAACTCTAAACAAGCCCTAATAAACATTTTATATCTAGTTTTATTCCCACATTACCTTTTCTATGTAGTTGATAATGTATAATATCGATCGGTCTTTCAATGAAAACTTCTTTCAAGGCTGCAACTTCTAATTAGCTACTGCCTTGCTTAGAAGCAATCTCGTACATGGCTATGCTTCGTCTATCATTATATTGACAAGCAAATCTCAAAACAATGTAACATTTCTGTACTCAAAGATAATGTTGGCATTGGTTTTCGTTTGCAATATTTGACCGACAAAGCATTATAAAAGCATTAGATTAGGCCTTCGGAGACTAATCTGTTGCAGCCAAAAAATAGATGGAAGGAGTTTGAGGGAGGATTTAGTGCAACAGAGGGATGTAATTAATTTATATTTAAAAAAAAAGTAATACCCAGTTAATTGATTTCTTTTAGGTTTTATATAATTAAGTTGGATATAAATATATAAAAAAATTAATTAATTATTTCTTATTTCTCTATTATAATTGATTTTATGAATTCTATTTTATTAGTATCTTTTAGAAGCATTGTATGAAGTTCATTGTTAATTGTTAGAACCGTTATGTTCTAATGGTTGTTTAGAGGGTTGTAAAACATTTTAGAATAATTACGAAAATTAATCCAAACTAAGGAGTGTCTTTGACAAATGAACCAACGCCCTTGATTTTGTATTTTTTTCAATTACCCAAAGATTTTAAACCAATGCACATGAGCATAAAGTGACTATATCAAGCAAAATATTTGACTATATATGAATTTAACGTAATTAATTACAAATCTATAGTCGTAGGAGGATGAATAAAAATCCTCACCCTCCTCAGGAAATTTTACAATGGATAAAACATAAAAAGAAAAAAAAATTTACACCCCTATTAAACACCCATCTTTTGATTAAAAAGAAAAATGGATCTTAATAAAATCATATATATATATCCAGAAACCAGAAGCTAAGCACTATGCAGCAGATGGGTTGGTAATGCAGTGGACAACACCAGCCTCCAATAACGCTGCCATGCGTTGCCGATTGACTGCAGCCTCAGCTTCAGCCACAGTGTTCTTATAGTCCAGTGACTCATCATCGTATATATCCCACCATTTTTTTATTAGCATCTTGATATCTTCCCTCTCCATGTTCTCTTCTTTGCCAGTATACCTCCATGGCTTAGACCCCTGAAAAATAATAGCTAGAATCATTAGATTATAATCTTCATTCCATATTTAAACATTAATTCTGATTACATGAGTAAAAGGATGTGATGATACTCACAGCAGCACAGTAGTGAACAACTTTAACTTTGTCCAGTTGAATGTTTTCAGGGTGACGCCATAACATGGCCAGCACAAGGTTGTAAACTGGAGGAATAGGCTTGTAGATCTCCCTAAAGAACATGTTCAAGAAGTCCTGCAAAACCACATAATTCTTCTTGTTAATGATATGTCACAATAAGCAATGAATTAATACAAGCAAATTGACAAAAAAATGGACAACACTAGGCACCTGCTCAGCGAAAGATGTGGGCGGAGTGACTTGGAGTCTTTTCAAGAGGTCATGGTAAGTGGTTAGATTAGGCTCATAAACAAACATGCCTGCATTGAAGTAGAGTGCAGGCTTAGGACCCAACTCAGCAGGCCACTTCACCCTATCAGGGCACTGTTGGCAATACCCAATCTTGTGCTGAAGGGTGTGACTCCAGGTCTTCTCACAGAAGCAGTCCATCACGGCATAGAAATAACCATCAGGCATGTCAAAGAGATGATCTAAGTTTTCAAAGACTTGAATATCACCATCCAAGTATACCATCTTGCTGTACTCAACAAACTGCAAAATTTAGATTGAAAAAAAAAAAAAAATCCATTAGCAAATTCCATTTACCACTGCAATAATTAACGTCTGACGGCCATAGACCAAAGGAACATGTAAAAAAATAAAATTCCAAAAACGTCCCCATCAAACAACAACCAGACAGCAGTTGTCTTCCAACCACAAACATATTTAAGTTTTTCGGGTTAAGGTAAAATTGTTTTATTTTACGTAAAAGTTAACATAAGTAACGTACCTCCCAAATACGAAGCTTGGAGTAGTTGATGACATAGTAGGCCATGGCAAACTGTGTCTGGTTCTCAGGAGGATGCACAGGTTCGATCTCCCTCACTATACATCCTTGATCCACCAGTATCTGCCTATGCTCTTCAGGCACGTCAGGCAGAATTGCAACCACTAGTGGATACTTGCTCCTCACCTTCCTTAAACCTTTGGCCAACCCCACCACTCCCTTCACGTAGTCCCCGTTGCCGGCCAAGAAAGTAACATAAGCACGGCTCCGTGGACTAGGCATTTTTGAAAGAGAGGTGGTCTTGGTCACAGCGGTTTTGGTGATTTCAGGAGCCATCTTGTGTTGAATGAAAAGGGTTTTGGGAAAAAATTAGGTTTGAATTGGAAGCAAGAAAAGCTTTCAAAGTTGATTTTCAAGGATTGCTCTGTTTTGCAGTTGAAGGGTGAAGAATGGTGGGTCGTTTATATAGGCGTTTGGGTTGGGAGAAAAAAGTAATTTCGAAATGAATTATCTATTACAAGGAAAGATCAAAAGATCCAGTGAATCTAGTGAAAGGACAAGGAACAAATACTAACGTCATTTTATCTGCTTTTTTGGTCAAACGTGGTCGTTTTATCTGTTAGAGTTGGTAGTTAGTGAGCTTGACTGCAATATGCATTATCTAACCAATCCCAATGAAATCGGACTCTACGTTTGTCCCTTGTTTCTGATCGGACGGTTAGAGAGGGAATTCAGGATTTGGACGGTGCAAATATTAATATTTTAATAAATATATTTGAATATCCTGGAGGATCCATCATAGAGAAACACCCTCATTTCTTCTTTAATTTACAACTTTTTGTAAACGTGATCCACCTGTTGTTGCAACACGTGGAAGGCCATTTTGCCAATTGAAACAGAATTAGGTTAGATATTAAAAAAATAACACTAATATTTATTGTTATTATTATTATGTGGCATGATGATCAACACCATTTGAAATAGAGTGAAATGTATGCGGCAACAAAATCCTCAGGAAGCTTCGGCTCATTAAAAAAATGAAAAGTAAAGAAAAGGGTTTAAAGCGTGTTTAATAAATTAATAATCCATTTGGGTTTGACTAACAGTTCTACCACCGGCCCAGGACCTGCCACACTGGTGCTGCCCCACCCATATGAACACCGTGCTGTATACTACGCGGGGTCTAATGGGGTCCAATATCTAATTACGTGCCACGTAATGCATTAATTGGATACGTGGCATGTTAATACTCGTTTGTTAACGAGGAAGTCCACTCAATAGTAATATCTAATGCTTAATTATAGCTATATGTGTTCAAATATGATAGCATAAATCAAATGAATTTATTTTCTGTACTTTAATTTTATTTTTATATTTTAAGTCACAGCTTCAACACTAGATTCATCATTCCCATCGTACCTCAAATGAGAATTAGAAAAAAGGGGTTCGATATCTGATCATGAAAAGAAAAATTAAAATTTTATTCGAGTCTAATTAGAATTTAAGATTAATAGTTGTTATTATCATTCGGTTTAGCCATTTTAATTCTTTCTTTTCATTCTATATATGAAGCATAAACATCTCCTCTTCGTTGTAGTTAGCCCCAAAAAAAAAAAAGTGAATATAATACGATAACAGACCCATCACAATGAAAGAAATAATACTTAACATTATTTTATGAATTTTTTTTAATTATACTTGTTATGAAAATAATACTTAACATTAATTGCTAATGTATATTAAATTAATGTCAATCATAGATCATCTTTAAAATTTAAAATCAACCATATCCTCATACTAAATATTAAAAAAAAAACAAAGTATAAAAAATAAATACACAACTGTTCCAATCTCATATCTATAAAATTAGTGATTTTAATCTAGTTAATTGGATTGGGATGACTCAGAAGAAAAATATATGACAATGAAAAAGACCATTGATCATTATAACAAACATTTGTTCACCATTTATCGTTACTAATTCTAATTGAAATACTATATAACTCACACGAAGAGAACCCATTGCCAATAATATTAGACTTACATTGATAGACAATACACAATACATAATAAAACCAATTAGAAAGGAGTTATATCGCAAGGGCTCCGAACCGCTATGAAATTACATAGCATAACGGGAGCATTCGATTTTCTTGTTTTTTTAAGAAAACGTCAATATTATACCTTTAATATATTCCTCTCCATGACTGGCGCTTCGTGAATTTGTGAAGAATTTCCATTAATTGTAACAATCATGGACTATCCAGTTCTCGATTTGTTGTTAAGGAACCATTATGATTCAAAATGAATTCAGCCTTCCTTTATTAATGCATCTATCATGTTTTCCATCGCAGTCGACAACGTGTAAGGTTGAAATTCCACCATCCACTCAAAATGTTTGAGTGTTAATCTAAATATTTAATTCTGTGTCACCTCGAAAAAGACCAGGATACATTTCCCTCGAAAATGCGGACTAGACACGCATCTTGTGTAACATTCATTAAATATTTAAAAAAAAAATGAGAGAGAGAAGCGCGCAACAAGTATAGACTAAAAATACTTGATTATATTAATTAATTTAATATAATTAAGAAAACAAACCTTACAATGTAACCATATGAAGTAGAAAACAGGAGGATGAATAAAATTCCTCAAACCTCCTAAAGGAACGTTAAAAACAGTTCCTCAAGACACACGCCAATTACTCTGTACAACTCAGAAACATATTATATTTCCAGCTGATAAAAGTAAAAAAAAAAAAAAAAGTGGATCTCTATAACAATAATGTAGAAATCAAGAGCTAAGAACTAAGCAGCAGATGGGGCGGTAATGTAGTGGACGACACCAGCCTCCGATAACGCTGCCATGAAAGGCTGCTGGTTGACAGCCTCAGCTTCGGCCACCATGTACTTGTAGTCAAGTGACTCATCATCGTATATATCCCACCATTTTTTCACTAGCATCCTGATGTCCTCCCTGTCCATGTTCTCTTCTTTGCCAGTGTACCTCCATGGCTTAGAGCCCTGGAAAAATAATCATGTTCATCAGACAATAATCTTCTATTTTTTTATGTATAAAACTTTAATTCTGATCTTGTGAACAAAATGATATGATAATACTTACAGCAGCACAGTAGTGAACAACTTTCACTTTGTCCAGTTGAATGTTCTCAGGATGACGCCATAACATGGCCAGCACAAGATTGTAAACCGGTGGAATAGGCTTGTAGATATCCCTAAAGAACATGTTCAAGAAGTCCTGCAAAACGACATATATAGTTGTTCTTGTTAATGATACTACACAATAAGCAATGAATTAGTACAAGCAAATTGACCGAAATGGACAACACTAGGCACCTGCTCAGCGAAAGATGTCGGCGGAGTGACTTGGAGTCTTTTCAAGAGGTCGTGATAAGTGGTTAGATTAGGCTCATAAACGAACATGCCTGCATTAAAGTAGAGTGCAGGCTTAGGACCCAACTCAGCAGGCCACTTCACCCTATCGGGGCACTGTTGGCAGTACCCAATCTTGTATTGAGGGGTGTGACTCCAGGTCTTCTCACAGAAGCAGTCCATCACCGCATAGAAATAGCCATCAGGCAAGTCAAAGAGGTGATCTATGTTTTCAAAGACTTGGATATCACCATCCAAGTATATCATCTTGCTGTACTCAACAAACTGCAAAATATAGATCAAAAAATGTTTTTATTTGCATGATCTAAAAAAAAAGGATTAAAAAGTATTAATACAAAGGAAATTACATACCTCCCAAATACGAAGCTTGGAGTAGTTAATGACATAGTAAGCCATTGCAAACTGTGTCTGGTTCTCGGGAGGATGCACAGGCTCGATCTCTCTCACTATGCATCCCTGATCCACCAGAATCTGCCTGTGCTCTTCAGGCACGTCAGGCAAGATAGCGACCACTAGCGGATACTTGCTCTTGACCTTCCTTAAACCTTTGGCCAATCCCACCACTCCCTTCACGTAGTCACCGTTACCGGCCAAGAAAGTAACATAGGCACGGCTAGGTAAACTTGGAACTTTTGAAAGAGAGGTGGTCTTGGTCACAGTGGTTTTGGTGATTTCAGGAGCCATCTTGAGTTGACTGAAAAGGGTTTTTGACAAAATTGAGTTTTGAATTTAAAGCTAGAAAAGCTTTCGAAGTGCTTGATTTTTGCTTTGGTTTGCAGTTGAAGAGGCAACAGCAGTGAGGCGTTTATATAGGCATTTGGGCTGGAGAAAATGGTAATTGACATTTGCGAATTTTCTAGGCAAGGAAAAATCCAGAAGACGACGTCATTTTATTTGTTTATTCTTCTAAACGTCGTCGTTTTATCTGTTAGACTGGGTTCTCAATGAGCTTTGACTGCAATTTGCATTATCTTCTCCGAAATAAATCGGACTCTACGCTTGTCAATGATTTGATCCGACGGTTAAGGAGTGAATTCTGCCTTTGATCGGTGGAAAAATGATTATTTTAGCAAGATTATCCGGGAAGATCCATTGTACGAAAATACCCTCTTATTTTCTGCAGTTTACAACCTTAGTTAACGTTATTGAGCTGTTATTATAAGCAAGTAGGTGGTCATTTGGTCAATTGAAGAGATCTTGGATGGATTAATATAAAAATATAGAGATAACATTTTATGTAATTATATATATACTTACTTAAAGAATAAGTAAATGTTATTTCATGTCATCAACATTACTTGACTTTTTACAACATATACTTATTAATTTGGGATCATGAGCTCTAAATATAGAAATGTTAGATTCGAATTGAACTAATTTGAGGCAAATATATCTGAACTTACGAAATCTATGAAATTGCATATTTTGAATTGTTTTTAATTAAAGTTTTTCACCTAATATATTTATGTATATTGGAGAATAAATAAAATTAGATTTGAATCGATGACTTTCTCGTAAGTTTGAATCGTGATACACGATAAGTCAATGGTTTAGAGAGTATGATATAGGACACGAATAGATCGCGATGTATGGGCCACTACAACCCCCCATGAAGCTTCCATTGATTAAAAAAATTAAAAGTAATGAGGGTTAAAGTGAGTTTAAAAATTGATCAACCTTTTTTCAGGTTTAACTAACACGAACACCGCCAGACCCTCAGACCTGACAACGAACGACTACTGTGTCACTTACATTAACACGAGTGCTACTCGGTGTCGGAACACGCAAAGAAAGGACGGGCACGTGGCGCCTCCATAGAGGCAGATAAGAGTGCTAGGTCAACTGGAGTCCCATGCATATTGCATGCCACGTAATGTGTAATTTCAAACGTGGCATGACGATACGCGACGGCAACTTGGGGGGTCCACTAAAATCTAATGCGTGTCGACTTGTTCGTTAGAATGTGCCACGTTTCAGCATCTAATTCAGTGGACGGCTTTGCGCCATGTAAGCAACTTCTAACGTAGCAGTTAAGTTAGTTGGGTTGGGTTGGTCCATCCAAAGAAAATTAATTTAATTTGAAGATATGTTTTCGGATAACGTTTCAACTTTAGACCTAACCGACCTCGACTTAGGTCATCTTAAGATTGGTTTTAATATGGAATGTTGACCAGAAATTTTAGAATATTCGTTAGATTCCTGTTGAAATTATGGAAATGATAATTATCAAATTAAATTAAATTCACCACCAAAAACGTAATCGAAAGTATTTATTCATTTATATTGTGTTATTAATTACATGCCATGCTTGCCAGCTGCCCTCCTATGTCAATGCCTAATAAAAACGACCCAGAAAAAGAAAAAAAAAAGAATCCCTTTTATATAATAAAATGGCAATTAAGGATGTCGGTGGTCGGTTAATTCGGTGCTAAAACGTTTAATATGTCTTTGGTATTATATATTGTTTATTTAATTATCCAATAAGTTTTGACTTAGTAAAACTAGTACGTTGGATTTGTATGAAATTTAAATTTGCGTAGTTTATGGATGATGAGATCATTAGTCAATATCAAGAATCTCCGAGATTTATTGAGATTACCTTCCACTTTTGCAATATTATATTATGCGGGTCACGTTAATGCAATGCAAATAATATATTATATAATTACGTGGTTTACGTTACGTTAGAAGAAGTCACTCAACTGAGTAACAGCGTCTCATCTAATCTAACAACAGGTGACAGCCCAAGGAATTTTTGTTAACAAATTAACCCTTGTCATACCTACCACATGCATCGTGTTGTTCAAACTTCAAACATTCATACGTTCAAGATTTATGTTGTTTATACTAACAAGAAACTTAATTTTATTGATCAAAAAGGGAAAAAAATGAAATTAAGTTACGGTATGTGAAAAAGAGTGATCATGCCATCACATGTATGCCTCCTAGCAGGTCAAGCACGCTTTGCCTTTTCTAACATATGGACGTAAGAAATTGATGCAAGAATAACTATTTGTAAGCAATGTTACGTTTACAATTCATTTACAATCAACCTATCTTACAAACTGAAATAGCAAAATTTGCTGAATGAGAAAAAAATAAATAAGGGTAATTATATTTTCAGTATGATTTTATCAATTCAGGTTAGAGGAAAACTTGATTGTAATTGTTATAGATGTAGTATTATTTATTGTTTTTCATTAAGATTGGTTAGTAAAATATTGATAGGGATGTGTGGACTAATTCTATATATAAAAAATCTCATTGATTTTTATTTGGATAATATTTGTTGAAAATATGATCGAAGAAAGGCAATTCTCGTTTCCTTCAAATATTGCTTTATAGAAGATCGATGTTTGCATCAAAAGTCTCCGTGATTTTTGGATAACAATGGTCGAAAGCATGGTCAACAAATTGACATCATTGGCATGAGATTTATCTTTCTGTAGTCCATCTTGAAAGTTTCTCAATTTCTTTCAGAATATGACATTTCCTAGGTATGTTAGAGCAGTCTTATCCTCTATCTTTTACCATTAAAAAAAAAATCATATATGAACAAGTTATAATAGTGATGGTGATAGATTTGGACTAACATTGTCCAGTGATGACAAAAATGTGGGTTGGGTTGGGTTGGGTTTTTTTTTTGGGGGTTTTTCATAGAACTCAACTCAACCCCACCAGGCAAATTTGTGAGTTGTTGGCCGGGTTGGATAGATTTGTGTAAGGTATGGGTTTCTCGTAATCCGTACAAAAATTTTTCGCAACTAGTTAGCAATTTTAAAAAATAAATTTTTGAAAAATAAATTTTTTAATATATATAAATTAATATCAATCATATATCATTTTTAAATTTAAAAAAATTAAAATCAATCACACATTCTTTTAAAAATTTGAAGACAAAAACTCAAAGAACACAAATAATCGCACTTTACATTATTCTCGTTTCAAATTCCCAAATCTCAATTGTCAATACAAATTTGTTCAAACCTTGTGTATATTGTACTATATAAATAAAATAGTATTATTATATATGAACAAAAGATAAACACAGGCAAATAAATCTAATAGAAAATTAACCAATTCTAAGTTTTTGTTAAGCAAGAAGCATGGAGGATTAGGATCTAAAGACTTGCTTTTCAAATGGAAAAGGTCAAATTTAACTACAACGGTAAGTTGTATATAGTTTAGGGATGACATGTTGACTTGTAAAAAAATATAGAGACAGATCTATCGCCAATTACTGTTTTTATCTAAACTTGTATTGGGAAGAGTACTAATAAAAAACTTTGATTTGAGGTATAATTTAACATTTTTAAACCTTGTAGGAAAAAATGTTGGAGTTTTTAAGATAGAGTTTTTTTAACATTTTTCTCGTTAAGGTACATAATAAAAAAGAAGTTGGATTCTTTCTCATCTCTATTTTCCCTAGATTTTTATGCATCTCAATCGTACGCGTCCGTTTTATTACAATTTTTTTTTTCGTTTTTAATCTCAAAAGGCATATAGTATTTAATTAAAAAAAAAGAATGATATTTAATAGACTCCACATGTCAACGCTCTAATGTCCCTTTTTTTTTTTTTGTTGTCCTATTATTTTCGGAAATAGAGGCCATATAAATTTAGCAAATAAAGTTAAAAGAGGGGGAAAAAAAACCCAAGATAGGAGTTTAAAATTGATACTTGTAACCAGGAAACATTAGATGTTTTGAATCTTCAATGGGTCTGTGCTGTGATATGCAGATCTGCTATTGCTTCATTAGATTGCCTTTCCTTGAAACTTTTGAGAAGAAAATTAATACTTGCTCTTTCTTTTGCTTTGTTTTCTCACAAATTTTCGAAGTATACGTTGAAATATCTGTTTGATTCTTGTTTTCGTTTTTCCTTTTACTAATAAAATCTTATTTATAAATTAGCAGGTCCTTGGTTATAAATTAACTTGTTCTATTTCTTATATTTTGAAAAAAATTTAGAAATTTTAAATTTTAAATAAGAAAGTGCCTTAATATTATGAATTCTATTCATATATATATATATATATATATATATATATATTAATATTACATATTTGATAAGTTATTAATTTATATTTTCGTTTGGCTATAAATGATTTGAAAAAAAAGGAATTTATTATCTCATGCATCTTTATTAACTTAGTAATAGACTAAGTGATCGGTACCTAAAGATTTTCTTATTTATGAGATTATTAATTTATCAAACATCGTTTGTCGAGGTTTTGCTGTAAATGTTAAGTTTTCTCCGAGGGATATCAGAGTATAGAATGCAAAACTAACTACAACTTTGTGTAAGCGAAAATGTATATTTTATCATTAAACATTCTTTTCTGGTCAGTAATGAGAGAAGTAGAAATTTTCTTAAAATCTTGACAAAATATGACCTTCAAAACAAATCTTAGAATTTGAGATGATATATCACATATTAAATTTTAAAGGATTCGAAGTTTTTGAGACTGCAAATATTAATATATTATATGATTACATGGTTTACGTTACGTTGGAAGAAGTCACTCCACCAACCACTAACAGCGTGTCATCTAATCTAACAACAGGTGACAGCCCAAGTAATTTTTGTCGATAAACTGACCCTTTTGATACCTACTATGTGCACCTTCTTGGTCAAACTTCAAACATTCAAGATTGATGTTGTTTACACTAAGAAGAAACTTAATTTTATTCGTCAAAAAGGTTAAAAAAAGAGTAAAAAAAGAAAAAAGAAATTAAGTTGTAGTCTGAAAAAGAGTGATCATGCCATCATCTGTCGATGCCTCCCACCATTTCTAACACATGGACGTAAAAAAATTGATGCAAAAATAATTATTTATGAGCAATGCTATACTTACAATCAATTTACAATAAACTCTTATTACAATTTGAGTTAACAAAAATTCAGGGAAAAAAAAGAATAAGGGTAATTATATCTCCAGTATTATTTTGCTAACTCAAGTTATAAGAAAAGTTGACTGTAAATCGATTGTAAGTATAGTATTATTCATCATTTTCCATTGAGATTGGTTAGTAAAATATTGATGTAAATGCGTTGACTAATTCTATGTATCAACAATTTTCTTGATTTTTATTTGGATAACATTTGTTGAAAATATGATTAAAGAGGGGCAAGAATTATCATTTCCTTCTGAGATTGCTTTGTAAAAGATCTCTGTAAGCATCAAAAGTCTCCGTGAGTTTTGGATAACAATGGTTGAAAGCATGATCAACAAATTGATAACTTTAGCATGAGATTTATCTTCTGCAATCCACCTTGAAAGTTTCTCAATTTCTTTCAGAATATGACATTTCCTAGGTACATTAGGGTAGCCTTATCCTTTATCTTTTATCATTTAAATAAAAAATCCTATGTGAACAAGTTCTAATAGTGAGAGTGATAGACAGTGAATGTTTGCAATAACATTGTCCATAGTGATGACAAAAATGTGGGTTGGGTTGGGTTCTACTGAAATCCGTCAAAAATATAACCCAACCCAACCTAATCCCCATAAGCTGATTTGTGAGTTGTGGGTTGGGTTGGGTTCAATTTTTGTTGGGTGTGGTTGCCCATAACCCATACACAATTTGTTCACAATTAAAACCATGCATATAGGAAAGATTCAAACATCGCATCCTTGTTGCCAATTCTCCAATTTCGGTTGTCAATACAAATTTGTTCAAGCCATGTGTATACTACATAAATAAAAATAGTATTATTATATATGAACAAAACATAAAACACAAGTGAATGAATCAAATAGAAAATTAACCACTTCTATTTTATTAAGCTAGTCGAATAGAAAAGGTCAAACTTAACTATAAGTTGTTTTTAATGATGTTTAGTTTAGGGATGACAACTTGACTTGCCAAAGAGAAAAGGTATCTGTTCGGGGTCATACTACGGTACAACCAATGTATCGTACATTCGTTTTCTTATTTTTTGTAAACGTAGTGTAAAAATTGTAAATCTTTGTATAAAAGTTGTAAATGCAAAAAAAAAAGTAGTAAATGAATCATTTTTAATATTTACGACTTTTATATAAAGATTTACAACTTTTACACTAATTTTACAAAAAATAAAAAATTTTCATTTACAACTTTTTTTTTCACATTTACAACTTTTACACAAAAATTTACAACTTTTACGTTAATTTTACAAAAAATTGGAAAATGGGTGCACCGGTATAGCCGATGCACCCTAGCTAAAGCCATCCGCTCTGTTAAAACCTATTCTTTTTTTTTTTTCTTTTTTAATCGCAAAAGGCACGTAGTATTTAATTAAAAGAAAAAGGGGAATGATATTTCAGATTTACTAAACTACATCTTAAAATCTTGACAAAATATTGCATTCAAAACTACATCTTGGAGTCAACTATGGGTTTTGAGATGATATATCATATATTAAATTTTAATGGATTCGAAGAGATTAAACCATGAAAAGAATCTTTTAGATTAATATTGAGAACTTAGATAGAAGAAGATGAAGCAGAAATAGATCCAGCAGCTCTAGAGAGCTCGTGTTGTAAGGGAATCCTAGCCATCTGTTGCCTCCTTCAATGTGGATGAAAGTGCATGAATTCTGCAGCCTGATTGATAAATAATAACTATTTAAGAAGGATAATTAGGGAACAAAATATTCAGGTAATACTTATCCTTTAACAGACAATTTTTACGTGTTTCACAAGGGTCCGTCTTCAGTATATCAGTGTACTGATACAAACAGTTTTTTCGGTAAAAAATGAGTAAACGGTACCATACAGTACCTAAAATAGCTGTTACTGTAATATTACAATAGCGCTACAGTAACGTCTGTTTTCGTCCTTCGGTTGCACCGTAGTTGTTCCCGTTTCACAAGTAGTGACGAGCCAGAAACTTTTGTGGGCGGGGTGACGATGAGATATAATTAAATATTTAATTAAAAAATATAATTATATAAATTCATAAATATATTTAATAATTTAAAATTGTATAATATTAAACAATTTCTATATTTAAGATTTGTTGTAAGATAGCGTCATTATGTTACAGCTAAATATTTAATCTTCATTACCAATTATAACACCAATTATAACAGCTAAATATTTAATCTTCATTATCAATTATAACTTTTCACATACGATTTTATAGTTAATTATTTAATATTTTAATTAAAATTTAATTCTAAAACTAAAACCATAAATGATTAACCACTATAACTAATATGTGGTATTGTCTTTTATTTATAATTGATAAATATATTCAATAATTTTACAATTACATAATATAGGCTAGTTTTAATAGTAAGTAAAAAAGAAATTAATAAATATGAGATATAATAGAGAAAAAAAACATAATATAATGAATTCAGGTCTAAAGAAATTAGAAGATATATAAATTGCATAAGAAAGGAACATAATAATAATATACATAATAGTTGGTTAATAATTAAATAAAAACAAAAAAATTAATAAATAAATTAGAAAATTTTTATGGGTTCAGGAAGGGCAAATGCCCCTAGGAGGCCTTAACTGGCTCTGTCTCTGGTCATAAAAACACATGTTAAGTTCTCAAAATTTGTGTAAATTTTCTTGAAGACGGTAAAAATCATTAAATATACGAATTTCAAGAAAGTTTACACGATCTTCTAATATTTGACATGTGTCTTTAGGATACAAGTCAAGAGTACCTATCATTAATTAATTATATAATTAACAAAAGTTTTAATTTTTAATTTTATTTAATTAGTTAATGCTACTGATTTTTCTTAAAAAAAAAAAAACAATTTAACTCCTCTTAACTCACAGAATGACTATATAATTTAATATATACTTGAACCAAAAAAAGAAAAATTAAATTACAAGCATGTAACAAAATTAAATAAACTGGGAAAAGAAAAACCGAAGCTGCGGTTTTATGGAAAACTTTAAACGACAGTAAGTTTTGCAATGCATACTGTACAAAGGTGGCCCGTTTGTTTGGCTCTCTAGTTGCAAGACAGAGTTGAGCTCTCCCTCGAAATTCTCTCTCTACAATGAACGGTACGTACATTATAATTTAAATTCTATGTCACCCTTTTGATTGTTAGCCCAAAAAAATCTAGGAAAAGAAAATGGAAGAAAATTTTTGTTTTTATTTCTTAAATTTTATTTTTTTGGGTCTTTACAAGATGGGAAATGAGTTTCTACTAAAGTTTATTTGGTTTAAAAAATGTTTAAAAAGGGTTATTCATCATTTTAAAATTTATTATTTTTCGTCATTTAGTCTGGTTGTTGGTTATATTATGTTAATGGATATTTAATTCCAGGAAGAAGAAATGTGATGTCTTGAAGATCACCTTTTTTAAGCTAAGTTGATGAGGTAGCCTTGGTTGATGTTTGAAATACATCTTGATTATGAAGCCGCTGAATATTTCTGTAGTTTTATATATGACGAATTACAAGGGATGGTGAAATATGGTCCTTTTATGTGATATTCATCTGTTTATGGCAAGATGAGTTATAATTTTTTTTTTTTAAATGAAAAAAAGCTCTAATTGGATTAATTTGATGGACTGATCGAAAATATTTGTGGTTTTCTTGAAGTGTTAGACATGATATGCTACGTTAGCTGATGGTTTCATGGCAAGAATTTTCCCAAGTAACTTTTATTTGGTTGCCGTGATGGCTCTAAATTTTGTGGATTATTTAGCTAATTGATTCTAGGAGTTGAAAGGAAAAATTAAAGAGATTAGCGGTGTTATGGATCATATACATATAGATTCAAGGAAAAGTGATTCAGCTGTTGATTTGGAACATGGTGAGATCACAAGTGGAGATGATGAAACTAATGACCTGGGTTGTAAAGGTCGGCATGCAAAGAAAATATTAAATAGGGTAAGAAGTCTAAATGGATTTATTAAGAATGAAGATGAATTAACTACAAGCAAGAATGTTTTAGATTCTAGTGAGAATTTGATGGATGAGATGGAGGAGGAGGTAGTGGGTTTTGTAAAGAAGAAAATAATGGAGGGGAAATGGAAAAAACCAAATTCTAGGAAGGCTCCCAAACCTCCTAGGCCTCCTGGAGCCCCATCCTTAAAGGAGGCCGACAAGAAGCTGGTTAGAGAAATTTCTGAACTCACAAGATTGAAGCATGCAAGGATAGATCCGATAAAATCTATGAAGAAAAAGAAGGGTGATAAAGCATCGTCTTCAATGATTAACATTTTTGCAATGGTTATCACCGTTCTTTTCTGCTGTCTCATAATCTTTCAAGGTAATTTCAAATAACACTCGTCGATTGCTTGTTGGAATTGCCATTTAAGAGCTTGGATTATGGTTCTTGCTTGGTTTATGTATTTAGGCAAGCAATGCAACTTATAATCTAGTTGTTTACTGCTGTTGTACTTTACCCAAGGCAATTCTGTTGACAGTAGAACTGAAGTTCTTTTTTCAAGAAGGTTCACTTGATATTCCTGTCCAATGAATATTTATTGAAACCATTTTAGGGTAAAAACTTGTATCATTTGACTTCAAAAGTAGTAATAGTAAGATGCGTTTTTGTTGTTTAACATCAAATATGATCAGAATAGTCCACCGCTGCAACTGGGGGATAAGAGCGGAGGAGTAAATACTGTGGAAAAAAGTGCAAGCAAATTATATGAATTAGAAAAGTAGTGTTGAAGTGTTTAATAAATTAGTGTTGAAACTATTTGTTTTCTCATGTTTTTCTATTACTCTCTGACTTGCAGGTATTTTGGGTTCACATGTATGATGCTAGTATGTATGCTTCGTCATCAAATTGGACTGCAAAGGCACCTGTTGTCCTGCATATCGAGTCTCAACCCTTCACTTCCTCTTGTAAGAATTGAACTTATTTGAATTGAGGCTTTGTTCAGCAGAGATGATTTGCCATACCATTCGTTGACTTTTTAAGTACTCCGAGCAGATTCAGTTTTTGTGTAGATATTCCTTTAAACAGTTACACTTTGAGTGAGAAATTACTGTTTGATGATCTGAATTTTGCTAAATGTCAGCTCTAGGTACTTTTCCACAGTTCCAGAATTTATTGTGTATTTGCATTTATAAAAATACATGCCCAATTGCATATGGTATAAGCCAAAGTTCCAGAATTTCCGATTGTTGATTGTTCAACACACGAGCGATGTAAAACTAAGATACAAGGTTTTGCTTGGGAAGGATAAGCGGAAGCGCTTGAAACATAGTTGCAAATTGCAACTAGGAAGCACAAAAGGTACAATTTTGAAAATGATGCCACACTTTTTGCTGCATTATTTTGGTATTTCTCCACAATAACCTTGAATGAGAGAGATTATGTTATGTAGTAAAGGTATGGGATTCGAGCAACGAAAAATATACAGAACTTGTGCATACCTCAAACGCTGTAGTAACGACTAGGTTTTAGAAAGAGGGAAGCTATTTTTGGACCATCTGGAGATATGAAAATCACTAAGCACTTTCTAGTAAGGTTGTAGAATTCTGTCATAATGGTTATAACCTTTACATGTTATTTATTGAAAAAAAATTAGAAATGTTCTACATTGCTCTTTGATCTTTACTGGAGAATTTCTGGATAGCACAGAGTAAGTCCTGGAGAATTATTAAACAAGTCAATTTTGCCTCATATAAAATGAAATTTATTGTACCATCTGTGCATCATATTTGAATACAAGTGACAAAAGATTACAAATATTCATGAACCAAAACTCCAAACCACCACATCCTCCCTATTTAATCTCCACAGTCACATTTTGCAGTAGGAAACATCTTCATTTAGCCACTTCAAAATCACTAGGCTTTCATAGGCTCAGCTCTAGGCCTCCATAGTCCCAGCCTATATTTGTGGGTGTATTTCAATATCAACTTCCTCTGCCAAATTATGATAATAAGTTAGGACTTGTTTGCAACTTCTGAAGTAAAAGAACTATAGGGAAGTTGAATATTAACTAGTCTTATTCCATTCTTTCATTAGCAAAAACAAATGGAGTAATAAGCACACAACAGCGTATTAAAGTTGAAAACTTCCAATTTTCAATAAAAAGTTTTATTTCACTGTCGTAATTCCATGGAAAGAAGGTGCAATGCACTGCACAAATTCGAGCTGAAAGCAGAAGTTTTTCAACCTAACTTTTTCCTCATCTAATAACAAACTGTCTACTGGAACACGCACAAGGAAGATATCCATGGGTAAAGGGAAAGAAGATTTCAATTGCAATGACTATGAAAATATGATCATAGTCACCGCAGTTTTTCTCAAATCATATTTATTTCTGTTAATTGCCAAGAGTTAAATAAGTCTTCCACACATATTTACGAGGGGATATTTGCAAATACTTACATGCTTGCAAGGGACTCCAAGTTTCTTGAGCTTAAGAGTGCGTGTAACAAGCAATTTCTGAAAGTCACCAATCTCAGCTTCAAGCTTGGGCACATGGGTTTCCACACCTTTCCCTATTCCATTCAAAAATTCAGGTATCCCAACCTTCACTGCAACAAAAAACAACCACAATCTCAAACCCCAAATTTCAGATTTTTGATAAACTATTAATCTCATGTTTTGGTAATCACTGATGGAGGAACCAAAAGATAAAGAAATTCGAAAAAATCATTAAATATTCAGACATGAGACAACAAAAGCTCCATAACATATATCAAATAATTGATTTAGACAAGTTTCAAAAATTCATAAAACCAAGAAATACTCAGCAGGTGATTCAATTTTGTTTTCTTCAGTTTCCATCGGATTTAATACTCTTTTGGTTTTGTGCACAAAAAGACACATAGAGAAAACTTAGATAAATAATATTATATTCAATGCAAAATTAAACTGCAAGGATCAGTCCATACTCAAGTTAACCTAACCATTTCTACCGTAACCCAACCAACACTCCACCTCCCATAATTTTCTTCCCTAATCTTTCATTCTCCTTGGTTAAAAACAGAAAGAATAAACTTCGCTCCAGCTTTGTCTTAAGCAGCTACTGAGCTAAAATGAGTTAAACTTATACTTTTCTCTTTCTACATATTGAAAATGCGGTTTTTTTTCCCAAACAATCACAAATAAGAAGACCTGAGAACCAATATCACAAAAACACATAATCTCTCAATTTCTTCCCCAATTTTCTGAACAATCAAACAGAATAAATAAAAAAAACCATCATTTAACTCATATAGTTAAAGTTTATCTGCCATATCTCATATTTTCGTGATATATTACAAGTACGAAACCGTAACGTACATGACCCAGAAGACGCTCTTGTTTCATCTAAATAAATAAAAATAATAGAGGAGAAAAATAGAAGAGATTACCAGCGTATGGAATTGATGATTTGGAGGAGATGAATCTAGAGAAGGCAGATGTTGTTGGGAATGAAAATGCTCTCGTGTTGTTGATTATTTGCATCAATGCCATTCTCGATCTCAGTCTAATTATGGCGTTAGGGTTTTGGGTTTTGGAGAGAGGCGAAGAAAAGTTAGTATAGCTTATAGCAGCCATTTAGCCATTAGAGTTAGTTTTGAGCTTTTTTGGTATTGGGCTTATAGGCTTGGGCTTGGGCTTTGATTTACAAGCAGAAGAACCATGTTGTTAATATTGGACCATACGTTTATCTTTCTCTCCAGAGAATGGGAGTGGACAAGAGATTAAAGACGACTTTTAACACTTTAAATCGCATGGAAATTTACAAAAATATCTCGAATTGAAGTTTGAATCGCAAAAACAATCCTGTTTTTGAAAATTTGAGTTTGGATTGCAAAAATTTGTCTTTCCAGTCAAATTAGCCTCCTCTCATGCAACTATTTCCAAGTTGTTAGGCCCCTACCAACTTATTTAATACTTTGATCATTGCTTTCATAGTTATTAATTCTATTCAATTATCTGCAAGTTTGAATTATTTAATTTTCGTGTATACATCTAACTATTAGTTTATGCAATTTTAATAACATCAAGTCCCTTTTTAAAAAAACCCTACTCACAGATAAAAATGAAAAAAACTTATTTTTTATGCATACACTCATGTGGCTGCTGATGCTAGAGCATATGCAATTCTGCCGGCACCCTTTCAGTTTTTGCTTGCTTAGACGTGTACTACCATCTTGTGCAGCACATGCATCTGTGATCTTGACTTTCTTTATTCCGATCCCAGTTATGGTTTTTTTTTTTTTCTCCAGACTATAAAGCACTTGGCATCCCCGTACCTGTATGTATCAATGAGTTAGATGCATCAACAAATTCAGTAAGTCTAGCATTATCATTAAGGCTCTTGATGAAAAACAATCTGCTAAATGACTAAAACTTCCTCACAAACCCAGAAGATCTCTATTGCTTGGGAGAAAAGTTTCACTAGATAAGTCTCAAAAATGGTTACAACCCAAAATAAGCAAAAAGAGCTGCTATTCTCTTAACACTTAACAATATATATGATCTAGTTGGACCAATACAAGATAGACACGTGTAAAATGAAAACTGAAAAAAATGAAAACTGAAAGGGCCCTATCTTCTTGGCTTTGAGCTTGTTGTGTGTGCCAACTAGAAAGCGTTCCTTATACAAAAAGACAATAACCATGTCACCTTCGTTGTATAATTGAAGTCTACGATGTTGATCAACAGCAGATTTATAAAAAACATTGGCTTGCTGCAGTTTTGATTGAATCTCAGCATGAAATTGTGAAAATCAGGTGGCAAGATCAGTAGCATGTCTACTTTGGTTGCCGGAAGTCAATAGAATCAACTGTGTGATTGGAGGCCTGGTATACACAATAGCAAAAGAAAAGTAGCCAGTACATCGATTCTTCATGCTATTATAAGTAAATTCAGCTTGGGATAAGTAAGTGCCCTACTATTTTGGATAGTCACCAACAATGCTTCTATGCATCTCCCAAGTGTTCTATTGACAACTTCCATTTGACTATCAGATTATGGATGGTATGCATTGCTAAATTTCAAATCGGTCTTGAGAAGCTTCAAAAACTCTCTCCAAAAATGGCCAACAAACTAAACATCCCGGTCACTCACAATGGTTTTAAGCAAGCCATGAAAGCGAACCACTTCCTTGTAGAGCAATAAGCCATATGACTAACATGGAATGTTTTCTTACGAGGGATAAAATGAGCCATTTTAGAGAATCGGTCTACTACCACAAAAATGGAATCAACTCCTCGTTGTGATCTTGGTAGTCCTAAAATAAAATCTATGGATAAATCCTCCCTAATTGTACTTGGAACGGGTAGAGGAATGTATAAACCAGTGTTTTGGCGCCTTCCTTTTGCACTTTAACATACAGTGAGGCCAATAAAATCTTTCTTCCAATAGAGTAAAGTCCTCTCTTTTCCTGTAAGAGCTTATAAACCACTAGTATGTAGCTCTCTTAGTAAAAATTCCCTCATTGAAGATTGAGGAATGCAAAGTTGGCTCCCTTTAAACAAGAAACCTTGTTGACTATAAGAGCCATCTCATGCCTTTGACATTTCTCCCAAAGCATTCCAAATTCAGGATCCTCCTTGTAAGTGTCTTTTAGAGAATCAAACCCATCCACTTCAGATTTCAAAGTAACCAAGGTATGTTGGCACCGACTCAACAGCATTTGCAACCTTGTTTAAATGCCCAACTTTGTGCTTGAGAACAAAGGTAAAGCGTTGCATGAACTTTACCTATCGAGCGTGCATTCTACTGATGTTCTTCTGAGAATTAATAAATTGCAAAGTTCTGTTATTAGAAAGCAAACGAAACTCTTTCCCAATAAAATAGTGCTCCCAACGCTGCAAGCCTCAAAAGATAACATAAAAATCTTGCTCATATGTGGCCATTTCTGCCTAACGTCCAATAACGTCTCACTAAAGAACTCAATAGGCCTATTGTATTGAGAAAGCATAGCTCCTATACCAGTTTTGCAAGCATCAATTTCAACCACAAGTAATTTGTCGGAGGTGGGAAGTGCTAGGGCAGGTGCTAAAGTGAGTTTCTTTTTAATTAAGATGAAACTCTCAGTTTTATTAGGTCCTCACTTGAACTTTCCTTTACGCAAGGGATTGGTCATAGCTGCCACAACAGAGTCGAAGTCTCTAATGAAACGTTAGTAGAAAGTGGCCAGACCTATAAAGCTTCACAATTCAGAAACATTTGAATGAACTGGCTAGTCATTAATAGCCTACAATTTCTTTTTGTCCGCTTGGATGCCCCTAGCCCTCACCACAAAGCCCAAGAACACCAATTTTTCAGTTATGAACTCATATTTCTTAAAGTTCAGATACAACTTTTGGTCATGTAAAGCCTGAAGAACATTCCTCAAGTGTTGAACATGTTCTTCTTTGGACCTCCTGAAAATCAAAATGTCATCAAAGTAGACAACCACAAATTGGTTAGTAAATGGTCTAAGCACTTCGATCATCCAACGTATAAACATGCTCGAAGCATTACAAAGACCAAATGGAATTACTTGCTATTCAAACAAACCATCCTTGGTCTTGAATACAGTTTTCCATTCATCTTCCTCTCAAATTCTAATTTGGTGGTACCCGCTGCACAAATCAAGGCCTGGAAAACACACTAGACCCCTCTAATCTATCAAGCCTATCTTCCAATCGCAAAATTGAAATTCTATACCTGATGGTGATCTTATTGATAGCTCTACTAGCAATACACATTCTCCAACTCCTATCTTTTTTAGGCACTAGTAAGGTCGAAAAAACACATGGACTAAGACTAGTCTAATCAACCACTTGCTAAGTAAATCATCCACTATTCCCTTCAAAATCTCATGTTCATGTGGGCTCATACGATAATGAGAAATATTTGGAAGGCTAACTTTAGGTCCAAGATCAATATTGTGCTCAGTTGCTCTCTCTGGTGGCAATCCTGCAAGTAAGTCTGAAGCAATTGATTCTTGAAATTCTTGTAACAAGTTCTCAACCTCCATTAGATAATAAGGCCGAAATAGTTCTGAATTTTGCTCCATTATCAACAAAGCCATAATACACGAATTATCTTTGGCTTTATGTTGTAATTGAGACCTTGAAACTGAGAGCAAAGCTCCTTTAGTTTGGATGGTTGCTTGCTAGACATGGAGGAAATTGGTAGCAAAGTCACATTCTTGTGATTCTAAGAAAAACAATTGATTTAGATGCTCTAATACTTTTATGCATGTTTATATGAATATATTTGATCAATAATATGTTCAGTTTTGTCTCATTTTGGCGTCTTAATTGTTACTTTAATATTTTATTAAAACAGTTTGATCATACTCATTATAATAAAGTCACGGCAAAATGAAAATTTTATAATATTTTCATTATTTCTCTTAACCAATTTGAATTGTAAGTAATAAAATTTTTTATTTTGTAAATTAATTAACATAAAATTGTTAAACATGTTAAATTTATTTATTAATGTAACAAGTTCCATAGGTTTAAGTGGTCATATGTGTCAGCCTTAAAGCTACATGATAATTTTGATAATAACAATACACATTGATTCATTGTGATTTACTAACATGTTTATTTATGTGCAAGAGTAATATCATTGAAATAATTGTAAAATCAAGAAAAGACTTATTAAAATGAAGTGTTGAAGCTAAGGAGAAGACTACATGTTAAAGACACCAAAGTTTAAGAACAAGGTTTGACTGAAGGAATGTGACACATGAGTAATATTTAATTAATACGTCATATATATCTCTATAGATGTCCAAATGATGTGATTCTTGAGCCTTTGGAAAGATTACTCAATTTATAACATTTCATATGTTTTAAAGAAATTCAAATTTCAAGTGTAAGATTGTCCAAATCATCATGCAAATTGAAAGACAAATGGGAGCAGCTGACATGAGCATTGAATACTCTTTTGGACATATCTTGAGCTAGAAAAATCAAAATAAATTGATTCTTACGGCATTGGAAAGAGAACTTAATGAGGCACATTTTATATGTTTTGAAGAAATTCAAATTTCAAATGGAAGACTGACATAATTGACATGCAATTCGGTGGACTGACACAGAAAAGAAAAATCAACTCACATGAGCACCGAATGGTTTTCTGGCCATATCTTAAGATAGGAATATCCAAATGATTTGATTCTTAATGTTTTAGAAAGCTTATTCAAATATGCAGATCTTTTATGTTTTGAAGAAATTCAAATTTCAAACGAAAGGCTGACAGAATTATCATTCAATTTGGTGGACAGACACAAGAAAGAAAAATCAAGTCACATGAGCACCGAATGGGTTTTTTGGCCATATCTTGAGCTACAGATATCTAAATGACTTGATTCTTGATGCGTTGGAAAACTTATTCAATTTTGCAGATCTTTTATGTTTTGCAGATTTTCAAATTTCAAACGGAACATTGACAAAAATGGTAGACAAGATTACGGTTTTTATGGTGGGCAGAAAATTTGGAGTTGGTATCTTCACTTGATTAAGTTCATCCCATTTGCCTATAAAAGGAGCCCTTCTCCCATGCATTCAGTAAGACAAGTGAAGAGAATAATACATCAAGCCACAAATAAGAGAAATATCAAGTTTAGA
>SNVD02008672.1:0-10816 GCA_013180625.2 Boswellia sacra
GACGTGCGTCTCGCGTTGTGGTTGGCTTACGCCGGGGCGTGCTCAATGTTTAGGAGGAATGTTCGAGGCCGAGCAGGTGGCGCGTCGTGGTTGCCTTACTCCGAGGCGTGCTCAATGATTAGGAGGAATGTCCAAGGCCGAGCAGGCGGGTGGTTAAGTAAACGTAGCGCGCAACACCTGACGGGTGCGACCATAACAGCACTAATGCACCGGATCCCATCAGAACTCCGCAGTTAAGCGTGCTTGGGCGAGAGCAGTACTAGGATGGGTGACCTCCTGGGAAGTCCTCGTGTTGCACCCCTCTTTTGCGTCGTTTTTATTTGGGTCCGGTTTTGTTCTCCATCCGACGTGCGTCTCGCGTTGCGGTTGGCTTACGCCGAGGCGTGCTCAATGTTTAGGAGGAACGTTCGAGGCCGAGCAGGTGGCGCGTCGTGGTTGCCTTACGCCCGAGGCGTGCTCAATGCTTAGGGAGGAATGTCCAAGGCCGAGCAGGCGGGTGGTTAATAAACGTTGCGCGCCAACACTTGACGGGTGCGACCATGAAAAAAACCAGCACTAATGGCGAGCCGGATCCCATCAAACTCCGCAGTTATCGTGCTTGGGCGAGTGAGCAGTACTAGGATGGGTGACCTCCTGGGAAGTCTCGTGTTGCACACCCCTCTTTTGCGTCGTTTTTATTTTGGGTCCCGGTTTTGTTCTCCATCCGACGTTGCGTCTCGCGTTGCGGTTGGCCTTTAACCCGCCGAGGCGTGCTCAATGTTTAGGAGGACTGTTCGAGGCCGCGCAGGTGGCGCGTCGTGGTTGCCTTACGCCGAGGCGTGCTCAATGCTTAGGAGGAATGTCCAAGGCCGAGCAGGCGGGTGGTTAAGTAAACGTAGCGCGCAACACTTTACGGGTGCGACCATACCAGCACTAATGCACCGGATCCCATCAGAACTTCGCAGTTAAGCGTGCCTGGGCGAGAGCAGTACTAGGATGGGTGACCTCCTGGGAAGTCCTCGTGTTGCACCCCTCTTTTGCGTCGTTTTTATTTTCGTCCGGTTTTGTTCTCCATCCGACATGCGTCTCGCGTTGTGGTTGGCTTACGCCGAGGCGTGCTCAATGTTTAGGAGGAATGTTCGAGGGCGAGCAGGTGGCGCGTCGTGGTTGCCTTACGCCGAGGCGTGCTCAATGCTTAGGAGGAATGTCCAAGGCCGAGCAGGCTGGTGGTTAAGTAAACGTAGCGCGCAACACTTGACGGGTGCGACCATACCAGCACTAATGCACCGGATCCCATCAGAACTCCGCAGTTAAGCGTGCTTGGGCGAGAGCAGTACTAGGATGGGTGACCTCCTGGGAAGTCCTCGTGTTGCACCCCTCTTTTGCGTCGTTTTTATATTGGTCCGGTTTTGTTCTCCATCCGACGTGCGTCTCGCGTTGCGGTTGGCTTACGCCGAGGCGTGCTCAATGTTTAGGAGGAATGTTCGAGGCCGAGCAGGTGGCGCGTCGTGTTTGCCTTACTCCGAGGCGTGCTCAATGCTTAGGAGGAATGTCCAAGGCCGAGCAGGCGGGTGGTTAAGTAAACTTAGCGCGCAACACTTGACGGGTGCGACCATACCAGCACTAATGCACCGGATCCCATCAGAACTCCGCAGTTAAGCGTGCTTGGGCGAGAGCAGTACTAGGATGGGTGACCTCCTGGGAAGTCCTCGTGTTGCACCCCTCTTTTGCGTCGTTTTTATTTTCGTCCGGTTTTGTTCTCCATCCGACTTGCGTCTCGCGTTGCGGTTGGCTTACGCCGAGGCGTGCTCAATGTTTATGAGGAATGTTCGAGGCCGAGCAGGTGGCGCGTCGTGGTTGCCTTACGCCGAGGCGTGCTCAATGCTTAGGAGGAATGTCCAAGGCCGAGCAGGCGGGTGGTTAAGTAAACGTAGCGCGCAACACTTGACGGGTGCGACCATACCAGCACTAATGCACCGGCTCCCATCAGAACACCGCAGTTAAGCGCGCTTGGGGCGAGAGCGTACTATGATGGTGACCTCCCCTTGGAAGTCCTGTGTTGCACCCCTCTTTTTGGCTCGTTTTTTATTTTGGGGTCCGTTTTTGTTCTCCATCCCGACGTGGCGTCTCGCTTGCGGTTGGCTTTAACGCCGAGCGTGCTCAATGTTTAGGAGGATTGTTCGAGGCCGAGCAGGTGGCGCGTCGTGGTTGCCTTACGCCGAGGCGTGCTCAATGCTTAGGAGGAATGTCCAAGGCCGAGCAGGCGGGTGGTTAAGTAAACGTAGCGCGCAACACTTGACGGGTGCGACCATACCAGCACTAATGCACAGGATCCCATCAGAACTCCGCAGTTAAGCGTGCTTGGGCGAGAGCAGTACTAGGATGGGTGACCTCCTGGGAAGTCCTCGTGTTGCACCCCTTCTTTGCGTCGTTTTTATTTTCGTCCGGTTTTGTTCTCCATCCGACGTGCGTCTCGCGTTGTGGTTGGCTTACGCCGAGGCGTGCTCAATGTTTAGGAGGAATGTTCGAGGCCGAGCAGGTGCGCGTCGTGGTTGCCTTAAACGCCCGAGGCGTTGCTCAATGCTTAGAGGATGTCCAAGGCCGAGCAGGCGGGTGGTTAAGTAAACGTAATCGCGCACACTTGAACGGGTGCGACCAGACCCGCACTATGCACCGGATCCCATATCAGAACTCCGCAGTTAAGCGTGCTTGTGGCGAGAGCATACTAGGTGGGTGACCTCCTGGGAAGTCCTCGTGTTGCACACCTCTTTTGCGTCGTTTTTATTTTGGTCCGGTTTTGTTCTCCATCCGACGTGCGTCTCGCGTTGCGGTTGGCTTACGCCGAGGCGTTCTCAATGTTTAGGAGGAATGTTCGAGGCCGAGCAGGTGGCGCGTCGTGGTTGCCTTACGCCGAGGCGTGCTCAATGCTTAGGAGGAATGTCCAAGGCCGAGCAGGCGGGTGGTTAAGTAAACGTAGCCCGCAACACTTGACGGGTGCGACCATACCAGCACTAATGCACCGGATCCCATCAGAACTCCGCAGTTAAGCGTGCTTGGGCTAGAGCAGTACTAGGATGGGTGACCTCCTGGGAAGTCCTCGTGTTGCACCCCTCTTTTGCGTCGTTTTTATTTTGGTCCGGTTTTGTTATCCATCCGACCTGCGTCTCGCGTTGCGGTTGGCTTACGCCGAGGCGTGCTCAATGTTTAGGAGGAATGTACGAGGCCGAGCAGGGGGCGCGTCGTGGTTGCCTTACGCCGAGGCGTGCTCAATGCTTAGGAGGAATGTCCAAGGCCGAGCAGGCGGGTGGTTAAGTAAACGTAGCGCGCAACACTTGACGGGTGCGACCATACCAGCCCTAATGCACCGGATCCCATCAGAACTCCGCAGTTAAGCGTGCTTGGGCGAGAGCAGTACTAGGATGGGTGACCTCCTGGGAAGTCCTCGTGTTGCAACCCTCTTTTGCGTCGTTTTTATTTTGGTCCGGTTTTTTTATACATACGACGTGCGTCTCGCGTTGCGGTTGGCTTACGCCGAGGCGTGCTCAATGTTTAGGAGGAATGTTCGAGGACGAGCAGGTGGCTCGTCGTGGTTGCCTTACGCCGAGGCGTGCTCATGCTTAGATAGGAATGTCCCAAGGCCGAGCAACGGGTGGTTAAGTAACGTACGTACACAACTTGACGGGTGCGACCATAACCAGCACTAAATGCACCGGATCCCATCAGACACTCCGCAGTATAAGCGTGCTTTTGGGGGGCGAGCGAGAGCATACTAGGAGGGTGAACCTCCTGGGAAGTCCTCGATGGTTGCACCTCTTTTTGCGTCGTTTTTTTAAAATTTTGGGTCCCAGTTTTTGTTCTCATCCGACGTGGCGTCTCGCGTTGCGGTTGGCTTACGCCGAGGCGTGCTCAATGTTTAGGAGGAATGTTCGAGGCCGAGCAGGTGGCGCGTCGTGGTTGCCTTACGCCGAGGCGTGCTCAATGCTTAGGAGGAATGTCCTAGGCCGAGCAGGCGGGTGGTTATGTAAACGTAGCGCGCAACACTTGACGGGTGCGACCATACCAGCACTAATGCACCGGATCCCATCAGAACTCCGCAGTTAAGCGTTCTTGGGCGAGAGCAGTACTAGGATGGGTGACCTCCTGGGAAGTCCTCGTGTTGCACCCCTCTTTTGCGTCGTTTTTATTTTGGGCCGGGTTTGTTCTCCATCCGACGTGCGTCTCGCGTTGCGGTTGGCTTACGCCGAGGCGTGCTCAATGTTTAGGAGGAATGTTCGAGGCCTGTCTCTTATACACATCTAGATGTGTATAAGAGACAGGCTCAATGCTTAGGAGGAATGTCCAAGGCCGAGCAGGCGGGTGGTTAAGTAAACGTAGCGCGCAACACTTGATGGGTGCGACCATACCAGCACTAATGCACCGGATCCCATCAGAACTCCGCAGTTAAGCGTGCTTGGGCGAGAGCAGTACTAGGATGGGTGACCTCCTGGGAAGTCCTCGTGTTGCACCCCTCTTTTGCGTCGTTTTTATTTTGGTCCGGTTTGTTCTCCATCCGACGTGCGTCTCGCGTTGCGGTTGGCTTACGCCGAGGCGTGCTCAATGTTTAGGAGGAATGTTCGAGGCTGAGCAGGTGGCGCGTCGTGGTTGCCTTACGCCGAGGCGTGCTCAATGCTTAGGAGGAATGTCCAAGGCCAGAAAGGCAGGTCGGTGGTTAATAAACGTAGCGCGCAAACACTTGCAGCGGTTGCGACCATTCTCTAGCACTAATTGCAGACCGGATCCCATCAAACTCCCGCATCACGCGTGCGGCTTGGGGCAGAGCAGTACTAGGATGGGTGAACCTCCGGGGAAGTCCTCGTGTTGCACCCCTCTTTTGCGTCGTTTATTTTGGTCCGGTTTTGTTTCTCTCATCGACGTGCGTCTCGCGTTGCGGTTGGCTTTAGCCGAGGCGTGCTCAATGTTTAGGAGGAATGTTCGAGGCCGAGCAGGTGGCGCGTCGTGGTTGCCTTACGCCGAGGCGTGCTCAATGCTTAGGAGGAATGTCCAAGGCCGATCAGGCGGGTGGTTTAGTAAACGTAGCGCGCAACACTTGACGGGTGCGACCATACCAGCACTAATGCACCGGATCCCATTAGAACTCCGCAGTTAAGCGTGCTTGGCGAGAGCAGTACAGGATGGGTGACCTCCTGGGAAGTCCTCTTGTTGCACCTCTCTTTTGCGTCGTTTTTATTTTGGTCCGGTTTTTGTTCTTCCAGCCGACGTGCGTCTCGCGTTGTGGTTGGCTTACGCCGAGGCGTGCTCAATGTTTAGGAGGAATGTTCGAGGCCGAGCAGGTGGCGCGTCGTGGTTGCCTTAAGCCGAGGCGTGCTCAATGCTTAGGAGGAATGTCCAAGGCCGAGCAGGCGGGTGGTTAAGTAAACGTAGCGCGCAACACCTGACGGGTGCGACCATAACAGCACTAATGCACCGGATCCCATCAGAACTCCGCAGTTAAGCGTGCTTGGGCGAGAGCAGTACTAGGATGGGTTACCTCCTGGGAAGTCCTCGTGTTGCACCCCTCTTTTGCGTCGTTTTTATTTTCGTCCGGTTTTGTTCTCCATCCGACGTGCGTCTCGCGTTGCGGTTTGCTTACGCCGAGGCGTGCTCAATGTTTAGGAGGAATGTTCGAGGCCGAGCAGGTGGCGCGTCGTGGTTGCCTTACGCCGAGGCGTGCTCAAATGCTTAGGAGAATGTCCAAGGCGAGCAGGCGGGTGGTTAAGTAAACGTAGCGCGCAACACTTGACGGGTGCGACATACAGCACTAATGCACCGGATCCCATCAAACTCCGCAGTTTTAAGCGTGCCTGGCGAGTCGAGCAGTACTAGGATGGGTGACCTCCTGGGAAGTCCTCGTGTTGCACCCCCGTCTTTTGCGTCGTTTTTTTTATTTTGGTCCGGTTTTGTTCTCCATCCGACGTGCGTCTCGCGTTGCGGATGGCTTACGCCGAGGCGTGCTCAATGTTTAGGAGGAATGTTCGAGGGCGAGCAGGTGGCGCGTCGTGGTTGCCTTACGCCGAGGCGTGCTCAATGCTTAGGAGGAATGTCCAAGGCCGCGCAGGCGGGTGGTTAAGTAAACGTAGCGCGCAACACTTGACGGGTGCGACCATACCAGCACTAATGCACCGGATCCCATCAGAAACCCCGCATGTTAAGCGTGCTTGGTTCGGAGCAGTACTAGGAACTGGGTGACCTCACTGGGAGTCCTCGTGTTGACCCCGTCTTTTGCGTCAGTTTTTATTTTGGTCCGGTTTTGTTCGCCATTCCGACGTGCGTCTCTGCGTTGCGGTTG
Source organism: Boswellia sacra (assembly GCA_013180625.2). NCBI lineage: Eukaryota > Viridiplantae > Streptophyta > Magnoliopsida > Sapindales > Burseraceae > Boswellia > Boswellia sacra. The sequence goes on from SNVD02008672.1 coordinate 6,305, forward strand.
CCTTACGCCGAGGCGTGCTCAATGTTTAGGAGAAATGTTCCGAGGCCGAGCAGGTGGTCCGTCGTGGTTTGCCTTTACGCCGAGGCGTGCTCATGCTTAGGAGGATGTCCAAGGCCGAGCAGGCGGGTTGTTAAGTAAACGTAGCGCGCAACACTTGACGGGTGCGACCATACCGGCACTAATGCACCGGATCCCATCAGAACTCCGCAGTTAAGCGTGCTTGGGCGAGAGCAGTTCTATGATGGGTGACCTCCTGGGAAGTCCTCGTGTTGCACCCCTCTTTTGCGTCGTTTTTATTTTGGTCCGGTTTTGTGCTCCATCCGACGTGCGTCTCGCGTTGCGGTTGGCTTACGCCGAGGCGTGCTCAATGTTAAGGAGGAAAGTTCGAGGCCGAGCAGGTGGCGCGTCGTGGTTGCCTTACGCCGAGGCGTGCTCAATGCTTAGGAGGAATGTCCAAGGCCGAGCAGGCGGGTGGTTAAGTAAACGTAGCGCGCAACACCTGACGGGTGCGACCATACCAGCACTATTGCACCGGATCCCATCAGAACTCCGCAGTTAAGCGTGCTTGGGCGAGAGCAGTACTAGGATGGGTGACCTCCTGGGAAGTCCTCGTGTTGCACCCCTCTTTTGCGTCGTTTTTATTTTGGTCCGGTTTTGTTCTCCATCCGACTTGCGTCTCGCGTTGCGGTTGGCTTACGCCGAGGCGTGCTCAATGTTTAGGAGGAATGTTCGAGGCCGAGCAGGTGGCGCGTCGTGGTTGCCTTACGCCGAGGCGTGCTCAATGCTTAGGAGTGAGTCATAGATCCGTGGCCGAAGCTAGGCGGGTGGTTAAGTAAACGTAGCGCGCAACACTTGACGGGTGCGACCATACCAGCACTAATGCACCGGATCCCATCAGAACTCCGCAGTTAAGCGTGCCTGGGCGAGAGAAGTACTAGGATGGGTGACCTCCTGGGAAGTCCTCGTGTTGCACCCCTCTTTTGCGTCGTTTTCATTTTGGTCCGGTTTTGTTCTCCATCCGACGTGCGTCTCGCGTTGCGGTTGGCTTACGCCGAGGCGTGCTCAATGTTTAGGATGGCAATTGTGCAGGGCCGACTCAAAGATTGTGTGTGCGGCGTCGCTGGGATTTATGCCTATGACACTCCTGGGCGTGCATCTAAGTGCTTGAGAGGAATGTCCAAGGCGAGCAGGCGGTGGTTTAAGTAAACGTAGCGCGCCAACACTTGGCGGGTGCGACCATCACCAGTCACTATATCACCGCATCCATCAGAACTCCGCATCAAAATGCGTTGCTTGGGCGGAGGAAGTCTCAGTACTAAGGATGGGTGTGACCTCCTGGGTAAGGTCCTCGTGTTTGCACCACTTTTTTATCCTTTTTTGCGTCGTTTTTATTGGTGATGAGAATTGCCAAGGAGTTTAATAAGGACTAGTACTAAGGCATCCGTTTTTGTTCTCCATCCTCGTGCGTCTCGCGTTGCGGTTGGCTTACGCCGAGGCGTGCTCAATGTTTAGGAGGAATGTTCGAGGCCGAGCAGGTGGCGCGTCGTCGTTGCCTTACGCCGAGGCGTGCTCAATGCTTAGGAGGAATGTCCAAGGCCGAGCAGGCGGGTGGTTAAGTAAACGTAGCGCGCAACACTTGACGGGTGCGACCATACCAGCACTAATGCACCGGATCCCATCAGAACTCCGCAGTTAAGCGTGCCTGGGCGAGAGCAGCACTAGGATGGGTGACCTCCTGGGAAGTCCTCGTGTTGCACCCCTATTTTGCGTCGTTTTTATTTTCGTCCGGTTTTGTTCTCCATCCGACGTGCGTCTCGCGTTGGCGGTTGCTTACGCCGAGGCGTGCTCAATGTTTTAGGAGGAAGTTTCGAGGCCGAGCAGGTGGCGCGTCGTGGTTGCCTTACGCCGAGGCGTGCTCAATGCTTAGGAGGAATGTCCAAGGCCGAGCAGGCGGGTGGTTAAATAAACGTAGCGCGCAACACTTGACGGGTGCGACCATACCAGCACTAATGCACCGGATCCCATCAGAACTCCGCAGTTAAGCCTGTCTCTTATACACATCTAGATGTGTATAAGAGACAGGCACTAGGATGGGTGACCTCCTGGGAAGTCCTCGTGTTGCACCCCTCTTTTGCGTCGTTTTTATTTTGGTCCGGTTTTGTTCTCCATCCGACGTGCGTCTCGCGCTGCGGTTGGCTTACGCCGAGGCGTGCTCAATGTTTAGGAGGAATGTTCGAGGCCGAGCAGGTGGCGCGTCGTGGTTGCCTTACGCCGAGGCGTGCTCAATGCTTAGGAGGAATGTCCAAGGCCGAGCAGGCGGGTGGTTAAATAAACGTAGCGCGCAACACTTGACGGGTGCGACCATACCAGCACTAATGCACCGGATCCCATCAGAACTCCGCAGTTAAGCCGTGCCTGGGCGCGAGCAGTTCTAGGATGGGTTGGACCTCCCCTGGGAAGTCCTCGTGTTGCACCCCGTCTTGTGGCGTCTGTTTTTTTTTTTTACATTTTTTTTGGTCCGGTTTGTTCTCCCTCCGACTGTCGTCTCCAGGCGTTTGGTCGGTTGGGCTTACGCCGAGGCGGTGCTCAATGTTTAGGAGGAAATGTTCGCGGACACGAGCAGGTGGGCGCCGTGCGTGGCTGCCTTACGCCGAGGCGTGCTCAATATCTTAGGAGGAATGTCCAAGGCCGAGCAGGCGGGTGGTTAAGTAAACGTAGCGCGCAACACTTGACGGGTGCGAACATACCAGCACTAATGCACCGGATCCCATCAGAACTCCGCAGTTAAGCGTGCTTGGGCGAGAGCAGTTCTAGGATGGGTGACCTCCTGGGAAGTCCTCGTGTTGCACCCCTCTTTTGCGTCGTTTTTATTTTCGTCCGGTTTTGTTCTCCATCCGACGTGCTGTCTCTTATACACATCTAGATGTGTATAAGAGACAGGGCTTACGCCGAGGCGTGCTCAATGTTTAGGAGGAATGTTCGAGGCCGAGCAGGTGGCGCGTCGTGGCTGCCTTACGCCGAGGCGTGCTCAATGCTTAGGAGGAATGTCCAAGGCCGAGCAGGCGGGTGGTTAAGTAAACGTAGCGCGCAACACTTGGCGGGTGCGACCATACCAGCACTAATGCACCGGATCCCATCAGAACTCCGCAGTTAAGCGTGCCTGGGCGAGAGCAGTACTAGGATGGGTGACCTCCTGGGAAGTCCTCGTGTTGCACCCCTCTTTTGCGTCGTTTTTATATTGGTCCGGTTTTGTTCTCCATCCGACGTGCGTCTCGCGTTGCGGTTGGCTTACGCCGAGGCGTGCTCAATGTTTAGGAGGAATGTTCGAGGCCGAGCAGGTGGCGCGTCGAGGTTGCCTTACTCCGAGGCGTGCTCAATGCTTAGGAGAATGTCCAAAGGCCGACAGGGGGGCGGGGTGTTAAGTAAACGTAGCGCGCCACACTTGACAGGGTGCGACCATACCAGCACTAATGCAACGATCCCTCAGGAACGCCGCAGTTAAGGCGTGCTTTTGCGAGAGCATACTAGGATGGGTGACCTCCTGGGAAGTCCTCGTGTTGCACCCCTCTTTTGCGTCATTTTTATTTTCGTCCGGTTTTGTTCTCCATCCGACGTGCGTCTCGCGTTGTGGTTGGCTTACGCCGAGGCGTTCTCAATGTTTAGGAGGAATGTTCGAGGCCGAGCAGGTGGCGCGTCGTGGTTGCCTTACGCCGAGGCGTGCTCAATGCTTAGGAGGAATGTCCAAGGCCGAGCAGGCGGGTGTTTAAGTAAACGTAGCGCGCAACACTTGACGGGTGCGACCATACCAGCACTAATGCACCGGATCCCATCAGAACTCCGCAGTTAAGCGTGCTTGGGCGAGAGCAGTACTAGGATGGGTGACGTCCTGGGAAGTCCTCGTGTTGCACCCCTCTTTTGCGTCGTTTTTATTTTGGTCCGGTTTTGTTCTCCATCCGACGTGCGTCTCGCGTTGCGGTTGGCTTACGCCCTGTCTCTTATACACATCTAGATGTGTATAAGAGACAGAGCAGGTGGCGCGTCGTGGTTGCCTTACGCCGAGGCGTGCTCAATCTGTCTCTTATACACATCTAGATGTGTATAAGAGACAGGGTTAAGTAAACGTAGCGCGCAACACTTGACGGGTGCGACCATACCAGCACTAATGCACCGGATCCCATCAGAACTCCGCAGTTAAGCGTGCTTGGGCGAGAGCAGTACTAGGATGGGTGACCTCCTGTGAAGTCCTCGTGTTGCACCCCTCTTTTGCGTCGTTTTTATTTTGGTCCGGTTTTGTTCTCCATCCGACGTGCGTCTCGCGTTGCGGTTGGCTTACGCCGAGGCGTGCTCAATGTTTACGAGGAATGTTCGAGGCCGAGCAGGTGGCGCGTCGTGGTTGCCTTACGCCGAGGCGTGCTCAATGCTTAGGAGGAATGTCCGAGGCCGAGCAGGCGGGTGGTTAAGTAAACGTAGCGTGCAACACTTGACGGGTGCGACCATACCAGCACTAATGCA